>JADRCD010210406.1:0-28036 GCA_019843815.1 Montemys delectorum
TTTCCAGGTGTCAGGCAAACTAAAACTGTTAATAATGATAAGATTTGACATTTGCGTGTCCCAGATCATACCATGGTCATCGTTTGTTCTCAAGCACCTTGTATTTCAAGCCCTGCCACTCTCAAAGCTGAGAGAAGATTAAACAGCTGATAACCTACAGAGTTCCACAGGGTCCTATGCGATGGAAGTAACCGAACTATATAGTCAGTTGTTAAACTACCTGCAATGTTCCTACTGTGACTGTTCTTTCTAGTTTTGATCCTTACCTAAAGCATTTTCAAAGTCATGAAAATGGTTTTCACAAATACTCTTTTTTTTTTTCTTTAAACATTTTCTCTTATTGGTTGTATTCTGTGTTTTCCTTGTGATTTTGTAGCCAAGCCTGCTGGCATTTTGCAGCCGCACAGCTTCTTTAAAAAAATGAATGTGAGGTCTGGAGAGATGGCCCAGACAGTAAAAGAGCTGGCTCTTCTTCCAAAAGACCAGTTTCAAGTCCCACCATGCACATGGTAGCTTACAACTGTTTGTAATTCCAGAATTCATGGAGGCAGAACACCAATGTAAATAAAATTAAAAAAGAAAAAGAAATGAGTATGAGAGTACCTTTGAATCACCAAACCTTTATCTACAGGGCAGACAGAAGTCTGTTTACAAACTCCAATATAGGTTTAATTTGTATTTCCTTAATGGTCTGGGATATTGAACTCTTAAAAAGATATTATTGGTCATTTGTGTTTCTTTCTTTTTTTGAAAACGTAAATCTAGTTCATTTGCCCATTTGTTGATTATCACTTTTGTTTACTTGGTATTTAGTTTCTGTAATTATTTGCAAATTCTGGATGGTAGCCCCTTGTCCAAAGAGTAGCTGGTAAAGATTTTCTCCAATCTCATGAGCTGTCTGCTAATTCTACTGCTTGTTTCCTTTACTGTTCAGAAACTTTTTATTTTCACGTAGTTTTACCTGTAGACACCTATGGTTATTTTGAGGTACCACCTTACCCCAGTAAGAATAATTATCATCAATAAATCTGATTACAAATGCTGGTGATGATGTGGCCCAAGAGAAACCCTTATTTACCATTGGTGGGTTTTCAAGTTAATACAACCACCATGAAACTCATTTTGTAGATTTCTAAAAAGAAAGAAAAAATAGAACTGTCGTGTGATCCAGTTACTTTACTCATAGGCATATATCCAAAGAACTCCATACACTACCATAGAGATATTTGCATCCCATGTCTACTGTCGATAGCACTATAACAAAGAATGGGAATCAATCTAATTGTTCAACAATAGATAAATAAGTAATGAAAGCTCTTCAGCTTTGAAGAAAAATGTAATAAAACTTTTATAGGAAACTGTATGGACCTAGATTGTATAATATTCAACAAGGTCATACATTCTCAGAAAGATAAACAGCATATTCTTTCTCATATGCAGAATCTAGTAAATAATATATCTCTCTATATAAACAAATGTATGAGTAGATAAAGTCTGTGATATTGAAAAGAAAACAAGAGAGGTTGAGTATTAAGGGCCGAGGAAGAACTGAATGCACACATTGAACGCAAGCCATGAAAGCGGACATAAGGCTGACCATTTATTTCTAGTTTTAATTCTGCCATGGATTTTCTGTTCTTGGTGGAACATAAATGTATAAAAATATATTCAATAATGCAAGTGTAAAAATCTAACACAAAGCACCACAACTTCCATTTTGAATGGCTACTCTAACTGTAGAAAAGTTCATGAGCTGTGCAGCCTTTGGGTTAATTTCTATGTGTGATAGTTTTGTTATTAGCAATGCTATTTTTGTAATAATGTTTAAAATAAAAATAGAAAGAGAATAATCTTAGTAAGTAACATGCAGTGAAACCACTGAGCTAGTCCACTCCATGGGTAGAAAAGCAGTTGATTGGGAACAAACTACCAGGCTGCCTCCTGAGTAGAGAGCAGAAGCTTGGTGGGATACCAAGCATATTTTATATGATAGCAGAGACTGGGAGTGGGCACGTGCTTGAGCCCATGCAGGCTGTTCAATTACCTGGGAACTAGGTGCATTTTCCCCAAGGTAAGTGACTATAGGGTGTGGAGAAGGGAAGTTGTGTATTTCCTGAGAAATAAAAACCTACAAAATAAGGTCTCTGAGGAATGCTGAGTTTAGGTTTCTGCTTGTTTGCCTGGTGATAATCCATCTGGGGATGAGGCTGAGCCCTCCTCTTAGGACAGTGTCAGCAGCACTGCCATTTTGGGGCCAGCTATATGACCTAACAATCTCCAAGTAAACTCAGGGTGAGAATTCCTCCTTCTAAGCCCCCTACCCCCGGTTGCCTCAATTTGACCAAGAGAAGGAGCCTTTACTGCTATCTCCCCAAGAGCCTACCATAGGTGTGGGATCAGACCAACTGGGAATCAAACCAAACTACGAAATCAGTGTTGCTGTCAGAGTAAGCTAAAGGGGAAATTGTCATTATCAAAATGGCGCCACTTGGGTTCTTCTTTAGAGATGTTTCTATGGCAGACACGTTACAGAGAAAGTGTTCTGTGCAGTTGCCTGGCACTGGCTGCACTCTTTAACTTCAGCTTCCACTAGAATTCTGCTTATTGTCTTTGTTTCTGGCACGGCAGGTCTGAGAGATGCTCCGTACGATTCTAACATCGATATCACAGTATATCAGATCCCACAAGACAGAGGAATGAACAAAGAAAGTGAGGGATTGAAGCTGAATCACTGACCCTAAACATTAGATCCCCAAGAATGAATGTTTTCCCAGGAATCTCATGTTGGAGCAGGAAAGACTGAAGTCCTGGTGTCAGAGGGGAGCTTAACTCCCAGGAAGAGATTCCACTTAGTTCTGACAGCTCATCTCACAGAATCAACATATGCACATTTATTTCCTGGTCTCTGTGTTTCTGTTTTCTTCTCTTTAAATTTTAATACTGCTACAGGAAAGATGGAGAGAAATTGAGAACCTTTGTTTTGTGTTTTGTTTTGTTTTGTTTTGAACTTGACTCAAAGTAGAGTATCTTGGAAGAGGGAGTTACAGCCGAGACGATGGAAAATGCCCCTGTAAGACTGGCTTGTAGGCAAGCCTGTGGACCATTTTCTTAATTAATGATTGATGTGTGTGTGTAGGGGGGACTCAGCCCATTTGGTAGAACTATCCAAGGGCAAGTAGTCTTGGGGTACCTAAGAAAGCAGCTGAACAAGCCGTGAAAAATAAGTCAGTAAATAGTGTTCCCCCAGGGCACCAGAGGCAGCCATTCACCTAATTTATTTGTTACATTTTGTCTGTTAAATGTGACTACACGTGAGCCTCCCAAACTCGAGGACTCAGGGTTAGGCATGAATCCGAATGGTGCAAAGGGAAGATGCTATGTCCAGCTTTAGATCTTCCTAGGACCTCAGCTTTTCTGCTGGGGCAATCAGCTAAACACAGATATGAACTGACAGCATCTGCCCACCACCGCATGGTAATGCCTAGTTTTGCATCTCTACCTGGAATGTCTCATTCATGGGGTTTCTGCAATTCTGCCATCGGATGTGCCCATATGAGTCCACTTGGCCATTCTGAATACTAGAATACTGGAAGTCTAGGGAGCAGATGCTCTCGGGGGAAATTCTTGATGGCATCAGCCCAGTGCTCTAGGTAACAGATGGCATTGGGAGTGAGAGGTGTTCACTTGGGTACAGCTCCCGAGAAAGACAGAACTGGGTAGGAAAAGCCTTAAGATAATGCAGATCAGACACTTGTGCAACAGAACTGGGGATGGACAGGGAGATCCCCCAAAGATGAGGTAGATCCTTCAGGTTTTAGTTGGCAGAGAGCACTGAGACAAAGTTGGCCCACACTGGGCCAGAATGGCAAAGCCTCAGGTCCCTAACACACGCCTTCATAGACTGCTGCTGCCCCAGAGGAGTACAACTGACTCCAAGCAAGGAGGTAACCAAGCCACCACAGCTGGTAGCTGGTGGCCAAGGGCACTCCTCCAGGCTTTGAGGCAAGGTCTTTCTCCAAAGTGAGATCTCCCAGAAGCCGACTTCCTGGTTGCATGCGAACCAGTGGGGGATTAGATCAGTACGAATGAATCCTTTCTGCTTCTACCTGTAAGCAGACAGCTGTGCATGTTCCGTGGTTCTTGTGGCCTGAAGCGGTAACCAGCTGTATCATTCGCTAGTGGTTTCTGCCCCCTTCCCTCATCTCATGGAGTCTGCAGGCAAGAGCTGATGCCAGCTAGAAATGGCTGTGGAGCGAGCTTCTTAATTCAATATCACCCTCTGCTGTTGGTGTGACGAAATTCACTTCTTTTAATGAAGGGGGACTCTCTGTTGTGTTAAATGGCATGCTCCCAATTTTATGATAGTGTTTCAGTGTTTCCAAGGACAGATAACCCCAAGGTATTTTGCTTTCTTTTATTAGTAAGCCTCTAAGGAACCCCCCCACTTTCCAAACAACCCCTTTCTCCTCCTGCAGTCCTTCAGGCTCACATACTTTATTTCCTTTAGATAGTGACTTAATTCTGAGATTAGTATCAGTATCACCCCACTCTGGGTAGAAGGCTTTTATTCTGATAGTGAACATTCTAATCAAAAATATTTGTTATATGTATTTATTTTGACATAGGGTCTTAGGTAGCCCAGGCTAGCCTCAAACCCTGAATGCCTAATCCTCCTTCCTCCACCTCCCGAGTTCTGGGATTCCAAGTGTTCACCTTCACCGCTGACTGATGGAGGTTATTTATTCTCTGTACCCGAATGGGTCTCACTGTAGCTCTCTTGCACAAAACTCTTGCTTCATAGCGGAAGGGCAGGTTCGTCAGGTGACTCTGTGCCTTGAACAGATTTACTCCTCCCCTGTGTGCAGACTGCCCTCCCATGTTGGTGTGGCAGAGGAGTAATCCTGTGTGTTCTCTGGTCCTGTGTAGCTTTGGGAGCATACCCACTGATACACATCCTTGGGTGACTCCTGTTGTCCTGTAGGAGTCAGAAGTCTTGACTCTACCTTACTCCAGCTTCCTCCTGCTTGAGTCAGTAGTAGAGTCATAGCTAAGAACCATCATTTTTATCAAGGTTTTAAACATAGTCAAATAAAATTTACCTCAGATACTTGATTTCTAGCTTTAAAATCTTTACTATAGTCTTTTCTTGTTCTCTTATTACTGGTTTGGAATGTGTGTCTTTTTTCATTTCATCACAGGTTTTTCTAAAGCATTCACGTTTTCAATGAACCATTGCTTGGGTTTATTGGTTTGCATATTTGTCTTTCATTTCATTTACATTTTTTTGTTTGTTTTTTGAGGCAGGGTTTCTCTATATTTAGCTCTGGTTGTCCTAGAACTCACTTTGTAGACCAGGCTGGCTTTGAACTCACAGAGATCCACCTGCCTTTGTCTCCTGAGTGCTGGAACCAAAGGCATGTGCCACCATGCCTGGCTCTCTTTGAGTTTTTTATGTTGTTTTCCCTATGTTTTTTGGCTTATTCTATCTTTCCTTCTCTGATTAGTTTATTGGCATCTGGCTTGCTTGCTCATTTTCAGCCTTCTTCAATGTAAAGCACAACGTCTCTTCTAAGTTTCGGTTGTACTCCTCAGGGTTTCATGAGTAATCTTTTATCATCTGTAAAATATCTGAACATGGCCACTTCAGAACGTAGGGCCTGGCTGGTTATAGCTCTGTAATCCCAGCACTCAGGAGGCTGAGGCAGGAGGACTACATGAGTTTCAAGTCAGATGGAGCAACAGATGGAGATCTTCTCTCTCTGTCTCTGTCCCTGTATCTCTGAATCTCTGTCTGTCTGTCTGTCTGTCTCTGCCTTCTCTCAGAAACAAAAGGTGTGTGAGGGGAGTCTGAAGCAATAATGATGTGACTACCGTAAACCTCAGACAGAGAAGGATTTGAGATTCGAGCCCACATCCAAGGCTGAATTATGGTACCCACTACTCACTTCACACAGAGTCATGAGGGCAACTGATTCTCCTGACATCTGTGCTCACTCAGTGGGCAAGGAGGGCCTTCCCCTTGGAGTTATCTGCAAGAGAGAGAACTGAGGGGGGGTTATTTCTCAACTGCCTCTCATTGTCCATTTCCAATTAGCCAACATGCAGACCACAGGAGGCTCGTTCACAGATGTCTCTAGGATGGACTCCTGGCCCTTCAGCAAATAAGCAAGCAGCAGCATCATCCAGACCCTCATATTCACCAAAGTCCAGAGCATGAGGCACCTATGTGAGGATCACAGGCCAGGAGGTAAAGGAGATGCCTAAGACTGCAGAGGCACATAGGTTTGTTTCTCAAACACTCACAGGATGTCCACTTTAGAATGCAGATGTTTTGGCTTATGAGTTATTAAGAAGTATGTTGCTCGAAGTGAGGGAGGAAGACGACATCTAGAAACCAGCCCACTGCCATGACTTGCAGCACTGGTGGAGAAAGACGCCTGAGACATGCTTGTTCCCGCATGACAGCTGGGCAGTAGACACAGAAAGGCCTGCCTGCCACCCTGCCACACATGCAGGCTGTCGACATCTAGAGGTCTGATGACTGCCGTGCCATGTGGCACCAGGAGAGGAGGTCATCCAGAGGCCTGCCAGTGACTGCCTGCGGTGGGAACCATTACAATGTGCAAGTATGTGGGTGGATGGCTGGGAGAGAAGGGAAAGCCGAACAGTTTGAGCATTGTGAAGAGAGATGGAGCTGGAGACAAAGGGTGTTGTGATAGCCATTCCACCACCTGAGGACATGGTGAAGTCTCAGACTGAGCAGCCACTGAAGACCATTTCTGCGTATGTGGCCATGCAGCCATGTCTATGGTTCATATTACCACAAGAGACCATAAGAACATCTCTGGTCTGGGCAGGGGCCTGGGAACACATAGATGTACAAGGGCTGTGCAGAACTGATCCTGCCTCTCACTGGCTACAGCATTCTGGAGAGCCAGCCTCACCTCTCACTGACAGCAACACTCAAGAGAGAAGCCCTATACCTCTCCTGGACAGCAAAGTAGAGCTGGCATTGGTGGAGGGGGAGTGAGTGAGCCAGCACAAGGGGAGGTAGAGTGGGCATGGGGGTGAGGCCCTCACCACTTCGCTCCTTGCCACCTGCAGTCGTCAGGAGAGCTGGCCCCTGAGGTCATCATAAGAGTTGGGAGAGCTAGCCCTGCCCTTCACTGGTTGTAGCTCTCTGGAGCATGGGTTCCGCACTTCACTTGGGCAATACAGTGAAGCTGGCCCCAATAGCGAAGGCATGGGTGAGCTAGCCCTGAGGCAGTCCCTTGCAGGCTCCGGCACTTGAGACAGTGGGCCCCATGCATCAACTGGGCTGCATAGCGGGAGCTGGTTCTGGAGGCATGGACGAAGGTGATCTGGCTCTCAAGGACATGAGAATGAGAACAGGGAAGCTGACCCTTCCCATGCCCATGGTGGCTTTGGATGGTCTACCTGGAGCAGTGCTGGACAGCTTGTCCTGGTGGTGTGGGTGCAGGAGGGGTGTGTGTGTGTGTGTGTGTGTGTGTGTGTGTGTGTGTGTGTGTGTGATCAACTCAGCTACCACCCAGCCACAGATCCAGGGCTTTGAGTTATCCCACCCCCAAATCTACATCATCTGTGAACTGGTGGAGTAGGTGAAAGGGTCAGTCCTGTTGATCCAAAGCTGCAGGATCTCCATGACACAGGGCAACAATAGGATAACTGGGAGGAGTCCTAGTGAGGATCCAATATTGATGGTGTCACAGAAGCCAGAGACCTTGAACCAGACCAGTGTCTCATTGCAAAGAGCATTTGCAAGTGAAGATGTGTGGAGAGAGGGGTATACTGTAGTACACACTGTGACACACTACAACTTTCACTATGAGATGTTTTCTACCTTTGTTTTGTTTAATTTTTGTTTCTGTGGTTTATTTTTATTTTTATTTTTTGTGGGTGGGGGGTTTACAAAGGACCAAGGACAGATATGAGGTTACTGGCAGATGAGTGGGACTGGGATTCATGATGTGAAACTCACAGAGAATCAATAAAAAGCATGTTGCTAGATTTCCATCTACATATTTTAAGGCCATCATGTTTAAAAATTAACTTTATGTGTGCCCGAGGAAAATTTGTCTTCTCTCATTGTTAGACACAAAATTGCCCATGTGCTCATTAGGTAACTATGGCTTCCAAACCTTACTGTCTTCCCTCAGACTGTTTGGTGATTTCTAGGGTGATAAGGTGAGGCCCTTGATGAAGACTGGCGAGTGTTTCTCTGCTGGTCAACTGCTTTACACAGACAGGATCTGCTACGAAGACGAAAACTTAGAAATGCTGGGTTTTCAGGTGGAAGAAGTCTTTTATCTTCGTGTGGAGTCTTTTTAGCTCAACTAACTCCATGGGCCTTAAAGCCTATTTAGATGATTTTAATATATCATTACATACTTCCTGGTAGTAAACATTTGTCTGGAGCATTTTAAAATTTAGTTTAGTGTTTTGTGTGTGTGTGTGTGCGTGTGATAAGTGTGAGGGTCAGGGGGATGTGTACATGCCACAGTGCACATGTGGAGGGCACAGGGCAACTTTGTGGAGTTGGTTCTCTCCTTCCACCTTTATATGGGTTCTAAGAATCAAACTTGGGTCCCCAAGCTTGCCTGGAACATTCTTTTCCAGCTTTTTCATTCAGTATTACCTTAGTGCTTACCTGTCTTTGAAACGACACCTACACGAATTAAAAACAAACAAACAAGACTAGTCTGCCAATCTTGGCCATATAATGAGAGCTGTAAAGGCATTCAGAGACACTATTATCACTGCTACTGTGTTTTCTTTTCTCTTATCTTCCTTCTTTCTTGACCTCCTTCATGTTAAATGCATGTCTTGCTACATTTCTCCACCTTGCTAGTGTAAAAATTGTTCAGACCTTTTCTCATGTACTAGTTTACTCATGCTCCTGCAAACAATCCTAGAAGATCAAGCCCCCCTTTCTCTGTCTCTCTCTGTCTCTCTCTGTCTCTCTCTGTCTGTCTGTCTCTCTCTGTCTGTCTGTCTCTCTCTCTCTCTCTCTCTCTCTCTCTCTCTCTCTCTCTCTCTCTCCTTCCTTTTCCTGCCCATCCCCTCTCCTAGTTATAGACTCAGATACAGATACAGACAGACACGGACACCCAGAAACAAAAGTAAAAAGGGGAAGGGGAAGGTGTGGGAGATAGTTCAGTGGTCTATGTACAAACTCTGCCACCTGAGGTTTGGCGGTAAAGGAGCTGCACACAGTGGGCACACATATGTGACCCCAGCACTCCCATGGCAAGGTAGGAGATGGAGACAGGATAATGTTCCCAAAGCTTGGAGCTAGGTTGAAGGATTCCTTACAAACACGTTGAAGGGCAAAGAACGACCTGTGGTTGTCCTCTGACCTCCACCATCATGCCATGGCACAACGTGCCTCAATATTAAAATAGGAAAGCAGAAGCAGGCTGGATAGAATGAAGAGGGAGATCGGGGGAGCTGGAAGAGAATGCAAGAGGTCAGTGGGGATTTGGGTCACTGTGATGTAAGAAACATACAATAGACAAGTTCACAGTGTCACTGTACCCACTCTTATTTTATGACTAATACATACTAATACAAGCATTGGAAGGGAGCCTGGCAGTGGTGGTGCCAGGAGGCAAAGGAAAGTGGATGTCTGAGTTTGAAGCCAGCCTAGTCTCCAGAGCAAATTCCTGGATAGCCAATGCTATACAGAGAAACCTTGTCTTGAAAAAAACTAAAACATTAGAAAGGAGCTTTCACACCCCCCCTCCCCCGCTTTTGTTTTCAACACTTGGTTCTTGGTTGATGGCAGTGTTTAGGAAGGTTAGATGAACTTTGTTCCTGTGGGTGGAGCGCTGAGGGTTTGTGGCCTCACCCTCCGGCTTGTTTCTGCTTCCTGTGTGTATGTGGATAAAAACATGATCTCTCTACTTCCTGCTCCTGTGTGTTAGTATTCTGTATAAACTCCATCCCCACAGATACCTGGCAGCAGCCAGGTATGCTCCTCCCTGCCACGCACACTCGTCTACGCCAGTCATGTCTGCAGTATCGGGTGTAAAAACCTGATCAAGGACAAGAGGCATTATGGCCCCAAAAGAGAGCTTGTGCTTCTTGCATGTTCAGAGGGTCGCTGGCATCTCTTAACTCAGATGTGTTCCAGATTAGTCTTTCCAATCGTCAACATGCCCTCATATTTAGGCATAAAGGTACCCCAAGAAATGATTCGTTAATGCCTAAAATTGAGCATTGTTTCCTGACTAGCACAACATTCCAATATATCCTAATTCAATCCCAAGCTATCCTTAGCTTGGAATTTCTCTCAAGAAATCTGCCTGTCAGACAGGTTTTGTCCTCAGAGTTAGCAACAGAGGTCAAGCTCATTCCTCATTCCTTAGGGCAGCCCCACAACAGTCAGAACTGTTTTACATACTAGAAACTCAAGGACATTAGCTAGAACGGTTAGGTCGGAACTTCCAGGTGCGTGCCTCCAGTGAGACCCAGAGAATTAGCAGGAAATGCTAGATCAGATTCTCCTAGTCTTGCCTCCAGCAGAAGCAGAGAATTAGTATAGGAATACCAAAATAGCCCCAGCAGGGAGGGCTCAACTGCTCTTCCTCCTGCTTCACACTTGGCTACCTGATTCTACCGACCTTGTGTAGTGGTCACTTGCCTACGTGACTTCAGTCTTGCTCTCTGATCCTTTTGACCCCTGCCCACCTACGTGACTCTTGTCATTCGCCCTGTTTCCTGTATACCATATAAGCCTGCTTCTCACTTTGTGCTCTCTCTTGGATTTGGACTCGCTCTTGGACTGGGACCCTCTCTTGAACTCGGACTCTCTTGGACCTGGACTAGCACTGGCGCACTTAGATGAAGTAGAACTTAGATTAGGAGTGTATATCAATCAATGGCTTTACCTGTGCTCCTTGGCAATCGGAGTCCGGTGCGTTTTCAGTTGTACACAGGAGAGTCGTGGCCCTGTAAGCAGATCCATGACCATTTTATATTGTCTTCATTTAAAGACTAAAGGTGTTTTAAAAAGGTGTGTGTGTGTGTGTGTGTGTGTGATGTGCCAGGTCAACAAAGGGTAGACTTGTAAGGATTAGTTTAATGTATTAACTTGCCCATGAGATGCTAAGATAGTTGGTCAAATGTTATTATTTTTGTGGACATGTTTTGGACTGAGATTAATATTGAAATCAACTGGCTGCATAAAGCTTAACCTGGGTGAGTCTCAGTCAGTCAAAGGTATGAGTAGAGCCTGCCGTGAAGAAGAGAGATTGCTGTGTTTGAGCCAGAGCATTGGATGTTTCCTGCCTTTAGACTCTAGTTAAAACATCACTCCTTCTTGGGTTTTAAACCTCTCAGTTTTTGGACTAGAATGCAGGATCTTTCTCCAAAAACATTGAGAACTTATTATCCTCAATATCCGTGAGCCAATGCCTCCTAGCAAATATATTCCTATGCCTACAACATTGTCTTGGTTCATTTGGGAGAACCCTAGGTAGTACAAGGTTTATATAGGCTGTGGGGATGAGACACAGAGATTAAAAATTCAGAAGTGGCTATGTTAGTTTGTGCATGTATTTCTGGAGTCCAGGCATCCCAGCTCAAATTCAGGAGATTTTTTTTTTTTCCCCTAAAGTTAAAGATGTAGAAACTGTCACCATGGGGACTGGAGAGATGGTTCAGCAGGTAAGAGCACTGACTGCTCTTCTGGAGGTCCTCAGTTCAAATCCCAGCAACCACATGGTGGCTCACAACCACCTGTAATGAGATCTGACGCCCTCTTCTGGAGTGTCTGAAGGCAGCTACAGTGTACTCACATATAATAAGTAAAATAAATAAAGTTTTTTTTTTTTTTTAAAAGAAACAGTCACCTTGTGTCTCAAAAATAGCTGAATTTTGTGCTATGTGTCAGAAGAGTTCATTTAGGAGAGACAATCCTTCGTTTGTGGTTCTCATCATATGCTTCTGAGATTTGAGATGTTTTCTAGAAAAATACGTCAGTTTTGTGTAGCTCATTGTAACAGCACTTGCTGAGTGCACATAAGCCCTAGGTTCGATTCTTAGCACTTGTATGTTTGACGACCCATACACTTAGATACCACACCAGGCAGTTAAACGCCCCGATCCCGAAGCTCAGCTCACTTCTAACAATCATCTCAGGCCATCTTCACACACACCAACGCTTCTATGACAGCCATCAGGCCAAGCAGTGGCACATGTTTTACACCAGATGGCACTAGAAGCACAGTCTAGAATTCTGCTCCTCAGCCTTAGGGAGTCTCTGCCCGCTTCTCTTATTAGGGAAGAGAAAGCCAGAGCTAAGGCCAGCGTTTAGTCATCCTGTTAACAGTCTGCTCACGGTGAAAGGCCTCCCTGGAAGAGGCTAAGGTTATTGGCAAAGACACGTGAGGAATATTCTCTTCTGAGTGACCACCTGGAACCACACTTTAGCCCGGCCGGCAGTTCTGGTGAGGAGTCCTTTGAAACACTGAAGACTCAGTCAGAGGCAGAGCTGTGGAGAGCCCAGAGGACTGCTCTCTTTCAAACTACCGTCCCTCCTGGTCAGTGTTCACTTCTTCTCCCTATCAGAGCCAGGCCCAAGTATGTTGATGCCTCACCCCGGCAGAGCCAGGTATCCCTGTTTACTCTTCTCCAGAAGCAAGCCCTCCATGTGGTTCGAATGAGCTATGTCCCCCCTCCCCCACATAGGCCCACTTGGTCCCCCGTTGGGGGTGCAGTTTTCAGGAGGTTTAGGTGGGGGTGGGGTGGGTACCCGGCTGGAGGCTGTTTTGAGAGTTTGTTGCCTTGTCCTACTTCCGATTCACTCTCTCTGCTTCATGTTTGCGGCTGAGATGGGATGTCTCAGCTGCCTGTTCCAGCCCCCTGCTAACATGCCTATCCCACCATTGTGGACTCTCCCTGTGGCCCCCTAAGCCCAAGTCAACTCTTTCTCCTATAAATTGCTCTTGGTCATGATGTTTTATCACGACAACAAAAAAAGCAACCAATACACCATCCCTCCTCTTTTCCTAGGAGAATTTCTGGTGCTGCCCTGGGCCCCAGCATCCAGGACTCAGCATCCGGGCTCCTATTGTTCCCTGTATCCAGGCCCTGGCATTCGTCCTTGCTTCTTGTAGAAGCAGGATCCTCACATTTCTGTACTCTCTGCCTTCACCCTCAGGCTCAGTGTTTACACTCTGGCCATTTCTGCAGCTTTCACTTTCACCCATCCACCCCACCCCCCGTCCTCCCCACCCCAACCCCTTTAGTGTGTTTTTAGCTATTGGATTTTTAAAAATTAGATATTTTTAAACTTTATGTACACGAGTGCTTTTCTTGTAGGTACCTATGTAGGTACATACACCATGTATGTTCAATTCCCCAAGAAGCCAGAAGAGGGAGTCAGATCATCTGGAACTGGAGTTACAGACAGTTGGGAGCTGCCGTGCAGGTGCTGAGAACAGAGCTCAAGTCCCAGGCAGGAGCAACAGCACCTTTACTTGCTGAGTCCTCTCTCTGCAGCCCTTAGGTCTTAATGCACCACTCTTCAAGTCTTAACCTTTAACCCAGCATTGATAACTCTCACTTCTGGCTTAATGTCTGTACTGCGGACATTATTCCTGGAAGAAAAGATTTCTGGAACTCCCTGAGTCGGAGAATTGATGGAAGGGACTGAGAGCGAAGAAGACGGGGGTGTCACAGGCTGAGGAAAGAGCAACCTGGTGAGCGTAGGGAGCATGAACTCGTGGGAGACAAGGGTCACCTAGGCAGGTTGACTGTAGTGTTGCATCAGAGCATAAAGGATAAGAGAGTGGACAAGATTGGGGAAACCAAGAGGTAATGACTCATGGTGATGTTAATAACAGAGCAGAGACAATTACTGTCAGTCTTGGGCCACTTTCTGTTGTCATAACAAAATACCAGAGGGTGGGCACGTTATTTTAGAAAGAGGCTTCTCTATCTCACAGTTTTGGAGATCCAAGGTGTTAGTTCCAGCATCTCTGGCTCTGGTGGGTGCCTTCTGGTGACATCAGTGCCTTATGGCAGAAGTGTTTGAAAGGATTGATCACACAGTGTGGGGAGGGAGGGAGGGTACTGTGAACTTGCTTTATAACACTCTGATGAGACTGAATCTACTCCACCACTCCAGAATTAATCCCCGGGGGGGTAATACCTCATAAAGATTCCCCTGCCTCTCACTATTACCACACCGGGACCAAGCCTCTAGCTCAAAGACATTTAGAGGACATTCTCCAACCACATTCACTTTAGAGCAGAATCTCCCGGACAAAGGTGAAATGAGGAGAGCAGCTGGAGTGTGTGTGTGTTGGAAAGGCCACAGTTGTAGGAGAGCACGGGGCCAGGCTCGAAGCAGGGCAGTAAGACCTTCTCCCATGGATTCCTCTCTCCTCTGCTTCTGACCATGCCTGCTTCCTGCTGTCTCGCCTGGAGCCTCTAGATAACCAGAGAGCAGGGTAGACCCCTGATGAGCTTCAGGTAGAGAGCTGGGTAGAAATAAAAGAAAAGGAAACAAAAACCAACCCACCAACACACAAAAACCCCAACACCAGAGACAAGAATGTTGGATGCATCAATGGTGACCTGCATGTGGACAAATACCTTGAAAGGAGCAACTTTAAAGAGGCATGAGTTATTTTGGTTTATGGTTTGGGGGGATTCAGTCCACCACATTGAGAAAGGCTGGGCAAGGTCTTAGCTGGGAAGTAGAGAGTAATGGATGTACTCGGTTTTAGTCAGTGATGCTGTCACTTACTTTCAGGGAGGTTAATCCTCTTTGGAAAATCCCTCACGGACACACCCATGGGAGTGCCTCACCAATGCCCCAGGCATTTCTCAGTCCATCCCACTGGAAGAACAGAGGATGACCGGCCCAGGAAGTGGGGACTGCGAGCCACACGCTTTAAAGTTCAGTACTTCATAATTTTATCGTCATGATGTGGGACCAGTACCAAGATTTAGGAGCCACAGGGATCGGAGCCCACCACAGACACTTAGGCCAGGTGCCTTTAATGGGAGTTACAATTTGCATCTTCGGTGTTTGTACAGACTCAAAAGAGAGTGGGGCAGCACATATTGGATTGAAATTGCTATTATTTGGTTATTTTTAACCCGGGGATAGCAACGTCTTCTAGTGAAGAAGTAGTCCTGTTCTCTGTCTCCCTCTCAGAGTCTTTCCTCTTCCTCTGCCCGGCTCTGCAGCCAGCCGGAAGACAGGGAAGACAGTTCGACAGAGGCAAGGAGACCAGACCTCTGTCCTTGCCCCTACAGCTTACTACTCTAGGGGCCTCACTCCAGCTTTTCCAGAGACAGAGAGCTTCAAAGCCATGGCATTGTCTCTTCATTGCTCTGCCTGTTCTTGTCCTCAGAGACCCACTGTTCACTGCAGCCCATCCTTTTCCCAGGGCCCATTGAGGCTCTCATTTAGGGGAGATGGGGCACCGCGGTCCTCCTGAGGCACAGGAGCCTGCATTGCAGTGGGAGTGCTTGGCTGCGTTTTTAGGGTCAAAACAACAACAACAACAACAACAAAGCAAAACAAACAAACAAAACCCAAACAAACCCAAAACAAACAAACAAACAAAAATCCCATTTACCAGGTCTATGTACATTAGTGAGGACTAATGTGCCTCCAAGGCTGGGAGGCCGGTGAGGAAGTGCTCCGTTCTCCAGCCTTCCCATTCCCAGACCAGGAGACCATATATTCTATTTTACACAGACAGCAGCAGCATGGGCTTTCACAGCTGCTGTGCTTCTGCTCTTGTCCACAATTGATACACACATACACACACACACACACACACACACACACACACACACACACACACTGGATGCCCTACTTGCACAGAATGGCCGTGGGAACCTCAGAAGAGAGCAAGGGATGTGGGCTCAGCCTCCCCTGCCCAGAGAGCCTGGATCATGAGCGCTGTGCACCCTCCAGCCCTAAGGCAAGGACTCAGTCACACTCCTACACTTGTTAGAAGCATTAAGGGGGAATGTGTACAATGTGTCCTTCTAATGATCCCCGTATGCATTTATCTTTCTCTAAAATGAAGCTGAACCATCAAGAAGCAGGAATCGATTGGGGTCTTTCCGGTTTCGAAAAGCCAGCACCATCAGGTCACAGCCTACCTAAGATAAAATCACTGTGGGGCACAGGCAACTTCCGTCCTACGGCCTCTCCCACCCCATGCTACCTCCCTAAGGGATAGCCCTAATTAAAAGTCCTCACAGTAATTCGGGACTAGGGAGAGCTAAGGCTGCCCAGCCCCCTCCCCTCCGCTTCCTCTAGGTGGGTGGGCTGTCTCTCCTCTCACACAAGGGGCCAAGGCTACTGTCCACCCAGCAGGGGTCATGGGGGCCAGGGTAGGGCAGTCCTCAGCCCAACCTTTCCAGCTTCAGCAGCCAAAACACACATTGCAGGGGACACTGTAGAGACGTGTTTCCAGCTGAGCACAGTCACCTGGGGCAGCCAGAGTCTCTGAGTCCCAGAAATCCACACCCAGCTCAGGAAAGATTACAAATCCCAGGCCCTGGCCTCCAGAGGCAGAAAGCCTTGGCAAGTAGAAGCAGACGCTGAGGATTAAAAATGTGTTAAGGGCGAGCAATTAGGTCAGCCCTCTTCTTGATCTGCTAAATGTAATAGAGGGAAAATCCTGTGGGAGGAAGTGGGGAAAATAATACAATGACTACATTTACTTTGTGCCAGTAACTGGGCTCCGGGTTTCACATGCATTAAATCCTAACGGCCCCGCTAGAATTTGAATATTGGATTTTTTTTTTCTCACCCCAGAGGAAGAAAAATTAAGTAATATGCATGCTCCCCAGATGTAGGGATGGGGGTTCCACGCCAGATCGGACCCACAGCTCTTGTTATTGGTGACGTCTTTTGTACTATTTTCATGTTGCTTTTCAGTAATGTGCATTGGCGTACAACGTAATGAGGATTTGCGGTCCCGCTTTTGGAGTGGAGTTGTTACCGACGGTCTAGATCTCGGCTGGGTGTTTGTCGACTGTGGCCTCTCATCCAGAGATTTGAAAATAAGGGCTCACATCGGGGTGTTGAAGCAAAGAACTCTATCAGGAGTGAAGCCATCGTATATGGTGGGCCAGATGGGGAGAGTAGTCAGGGCCCCAATGTTGTTTGAGACTTCTTTCTGTGGGGTTCAAAGAAGGAATAGTTGGTTACTGAGGGGTGTACTAAGAATAGTTCTCTTTTTCTGATTGATAAATTACGTAATGTATTAAGTTTTCCTCCTGGGCCTAGCCCTTCCCACAATGCTTTTGATTTTAATTGTATGCCCACTTGGTTATGCATAGATGTAAGATGATAAATAGGGACTCTACCTAAAAGTGTCTTTAATTACTAGAGGACACAGTTTTGACTTACTGTGCATGTGCTCCAAACCAGTTCAGGCCAGACTGATCCTCCCATTCTTCATACTTAGATACATTGGGAATGCACCTGAGTAGAAACTGTCTAACTTTGACTTACTAGGGTAAGGAGACTTCCGCTATTGTTCAGAGTTGGGAGTCCATGCAGCCTGATGCTGCTGGGAGTAGAGACGGCTGTGAGGTTGCTAAGTGATTCATTTGAAGACAGGTGTGTGTGGGTAACACCGGCAAGTGAAGGAACGAGGCTGCCAAGTCGTTTGTTATAAGGAGGTAGCAATGGTGTTCATAGTATCAAACCAAATTCTTGCCCTAGCTAAACTATCTCCTATTGTTGCTTGCCATAGGGGGCAGCAGATCCTAGAGTACCGGTGTGGAACTGGATGTGTCCCATTTGGCTCAGGATTTTTAAATTTGATCTCTCTCTCTTTCCCTCCCTCCCTCTCTCTCCCTCTGTGTGTGAGAGAACACTAACAACACGCACACAGAGAGACAGAAAGAGAGCATCCACTAACACAGAGAGAGGAGGAGGAGGAGGAGGAGGAGGAGGAGGAGGAGGAGGAGGAGAGAGAGAGAGAGAGAGAGAGAGAGAGAGAGAGAGAGAGAGAGAGTTGAGACAAGGTCTGTGGCCTAGGCTAACCTGGAACTTCCTATGTAGCTTAGACTGAACCCAAACTCATGATACTCCTCCTGCCTCAGCCTCCAGCATGCTGGGATAACAGGGCCACCATGACCAGCTTTGATCTCCTTGAAATCTGGAGTTGAATGCAAGCCAATCTCTATCCATTTGTTGCTTTTCAAGTGCTCATTAGTCTTTATCTTTTCAGCTCTTCTGCAGTGTCAGTTTTTTTTTTTTTTTATCTTTGCCCAGTTGCAGGACTGGATGAACATTCTTGGAGAACTATAGAAGGAGATAGGGAAGGCTTCCCTGAAGAAGGGGTGTGTAAACTGGGTCTAGAAGAAGTTTGGGTTTAGTGTGGGAACCCTCTGATAAAAATGTATAGGTAGGGATTTTAGGAAGAGGGACTAAGTCTGTGTATTAGAAGAAAGCCAAGCCTGAGGCACTCTCTCTGTCAGACTTGGTTGGCATCTCCTATGCATTTGAGTAAATCTGTCTTTTCTTTGAGGGTCCTTCAAATTTATTGAGGATCTCAGCTTTATGAAAGAGCAGCCAGTGGGGTTTTGTTTTGTGTGTTTGTTTGCTTTTGAGGGGAAGAGGAGGAAGGCCTTATTTTGGCTTACTGTTCCAAGGGAACATAGTCCCTCACTGTAGGAAAAATAGATGGCAGTCAAGCATGAGGCTGCCTGGTCACATTGCATTTGTACTTAGGGAGCAGACTGTGGATAGGAAGTGGGGCTGGGCTATAGCCATGAAGCTTCAAAGGTTGCTCCCAGTGACCCACTTCCTCCAATGAGACACCACACAACCTTCTCAAACAGTAGCAGCAGCTGAGGACTCCGTTCACCCATGTGAACCTTATGGAAGGAGCAAGCCATACAAGGAATGTTCTAAGCAGACAGGGCAGCAAGTGAAAAAAAAAAAATCCTGAGTCAAATCTGTATTTGCTTGTTGATTGAACAGAGAGGTTAGGGTGGCTGAGGCAGAGTGGAACAGGGAGCATAGAGGTGGGTGGGACAAGGCTCCTAGAGGGTCTTGACATAAAGCAGGCCTGGCACACATGCACATAATCACGGTGGTGTAGGAACAGAACATAGTATTTGTGTTTCTCTGGAGATTCTATACTGGCAAATTAAACAATTCAATCTCTGTGCTTAGCCAGAAGTGGCAATTATGAATGAATGTCTTCGATAACATTCTTTACATTGTCTTTTTTTCCTCCTATAAACCAGTGTTTAATGAAAGACAAATATTATAATTCACTTCATATAAGCTAAAACCAACTGTAAGGTGTATACTCTTTGTCTTGTGGGCTTGAGGGAAGAAGCTGGAGGCAGGAATAAGACAATTCTCCTTAATAAAGTCATGTTGACTCCCAGTTTACAAACTGTTGGGTTCAGTAATCACTGAGCCATCTTTGTTTGTTTGTTTTGTTTTGTTTTTAATTTGGGTTCCAGGGATCAAATTCAGATAGTTCGTGTTGTGATTAATCCAAGTCATGGCACTAATGTTGTGATCATTGTGTGGCTCCAGAAAGACCACACCAGGCCAAACAGTTCCATGTGAGGTTTACTGAGAGAGAAAAGGGCAAGGTGGTGGTGGCAGAAAGAGAAGTGGGGAAGAGAGAGAGAGATCAGAGAGGCCTTTCTTTGTATATGAATGGTGACATAGTCACAGGTAAAGGTGGGAGATTGAGCCAAGTGGATTCTGGGAATATGGTAGCTATTGCCTTGGCAACAGGTGTGCGGGTCGAGCCTATGTGATGTCACAGGTTTTGGAGGTCCTGATACTAACAGTTTAGCCAAGACAAGCTTTTACCCACTGAACATCTCCCTAGCCTACAGTATAATTAATCCTTGAGTTTTTTTTTTTTTTTTTAAATTAAGTGTAGGGGTGCTTTCCCTGCAAGTATGTTTGTGCACATGAGGGAGTATAGCATCAAGAGGATCAACTTCAGAGTTGACATTCCTGCTATGTCTTCAATTGAATAATCAACCACCTCGTATGACCCCACAAATAACAACCCTGATATAGATTTAAAATTCAGGGCATCAGATTTGGTGACTGGGAAAAGTCAGACATTTAAAACTGTTTTACCCACATTTACACAGTTAGGTTAAATTATTTTGGATCCCAGAGAGCTTAACAGTAGAGACAAAGGGCTTTTTTTACAGATAGGAATCTCCAAGTCGGGATGGTCTGGCTTAGGACTTACCTTTGTAACTGGGGAAAGTGACACGCACTCCATAGAGATGGTAGTGCTTGTGGAATTGAATCTTCTTTTCCTGGGAACCCCATATGCAATCCCATATCCTCCTGAGGTGTGAGCAGCAGAAGCCAGAAGTAGCTCCCAGTGGAATCTGAGATAACAAGGGGAGACAACCTCCCTGTTGGGTTGTGTTGCTCAGCTTAGACAGTTGTTAGGTTAGGCATACTGGATTTTGGACTTAGGATATTTGAAACTTTTGGTGAGTTAATTGAGACTCCTAAATAACCTAAATAATAATATAATCCTAAATAACCCATTAAGATATTATCAACAATATCAAGATTAAATAACCACTAAACCATCCTAAATGGGTATTTAGTCTCAAATACTTAGTTCTTGGATGGTGTGTGTGTGTGTGTGTGTGTGTGTGTGTGTGTGTGTGTGTGTTGTATGATTGCATATTATCTGTGTAGGGGTATAGCAGCACCAGTGTAGAGGTCAAAGGACAACTTTTGGGAGTAGATTCTTGCTTTCCACTTTGTTTGAGACAGGGTCTCTCTGGCTGTTTCTGCTGCTGCATTGCATACTCCAGGGTAGCTGGGCCCACAGACATTTCTTCTATTTCTACCCTCTCTATCACCATAGGAGTTCTGAGGTTAACAGACAGTTTCCATGGAATCTAGCCATTTATTTGGGTTCCAGGAATCAAACTCAATAGCTTGGCCAAGACAGGCTTTTACCCATTGAGCCATATCCCGAGCCCAGTGTATAATTAATTATTAATATTTTCTTTAAAATAAGCTTCTAGGTATATGGGTATTTTAACAAAATTCATAGTTTCTTCCCCATCCATTTGTTTTGGACCAAAGCAGTTGATATTTACTCAGTTTGACTTTTATCCCTGTTATATTCTTTCTTATTCTCATCATGATAAAAATGACAAGTTGGGGGGAAAAAAGTCCTGTTTTTTTTTTTTCTCTTAAAAATTAAAAGAAGGAGCTAGGGAGATGGCTCAGTTGGTAAAGTGCTTGCTGTCCGAACATGAGCTCTTCACCCCAGTACCCACATAAGAAGCTGGACACAGCGGAGTGTGTCTGTAGGCCTAGCATGGAGGAGACAGAGGCAGGAGGATTCATGGGGCTTACCGCCCAGCCAGCCGGTCCAGTTAGCTCATGAGGTGCAGGTTCAGTCAGGGGCTTTGTTTAAAAATTAGGTGGATCGTGATTGAGAAAGACACATGCCATCAGCTCTGACTTTCACACGCAGCAAGTATGTACACACAAATAGGAGCACAAGGGTTTCTCTTTTACAGTTTTGTTGTTGCATCACCTGAATTGCCAGTTGTTAATTACTCTGATGTTTCTTTGGAGACAAGGACTCAGGAGGTAGCAATACAGGTAGGTCTGGAACTCTATGTAGTTCATAATCCTCCTGCCTCTGCATTTCCAAGTACTGACATCTAGGTATGTGCCCCTCATATCCAGTTTAATGTAGACAAGTAAATTAACTTCTATTTGCCTTGGGGAATTGAGAGATAGACAATTAACCTCTTCAAACATGAACATTTTAGTAGAGCATCAAAGATTTTGTATGCACAAAACACAGTCTCTTACAGCCATCTGTTACACAGTTACTCCCTCCAAGTTAAAACATTCCCTCCTAGAATGAGAAGAAGGGCTCCTTAGAGTCAAGAAGCTAATGAAACTTACAAGGGTCAGGAAATGCTATAAAGTTACAAGATTCACAAAGCTCCTGTGCTACTACTGTGTGCGAGTGAGGAGCTCTAGCTGAGCCGCGACATCACTGATGCTAGGGTGGATTTCCATGATCCAGATGCCTGCGAATCAACCATGCTTCTGTAAGGAGCCTCAGCAGATTCACTGGTTAGCCAAGGTACGCCATGGTGCAGTGGTTTCTTTGGTTTGTTGTGTGACCCTATCTGAAGTAATAGGTTCATGTTGTGTGATCCAAGAAGGGTTGCATAAGACCCACTAATCATGTATTTATCAAATATATATTAAACAAAATCTCACTATGTAGCCCAAGTTGGCTTGTGTTCCCTTTGCTTTATCCCCTAGATCATTTGAATTACAAGTGTGTACCACCAGACCCAGCCTTCTTAAAGAGACAGAAAAAAAAAAAACCCAAAGGTAATGCTTTCCTGTAGAATATAAAAATAATAAGTAAATAATTTGTTATTATACTTAGAAATACACACTTATATCCAGCATTTTTAATTGGCTCACTTTAATAGTGTTTTTTTTTATTTTATTACCTAGGGTCTTTAAAAATATATTTAGGTTGAAATCTCTCAGGACACACTTTTTGATGATAGAGTTCATTGATCAGAGAAAGTAAGACTCTAGACTCTACTACATCTTGGAGCTGCTCTAAGAGCTAAGAGAACACATTTTCGAACTAACACAGCCTGTGTGGCCATTTGTCTATTCTCCTCAGGAAAAAACTGTGGGGCATCTTAGGAGATGGCCTCCAAACCTACTAAATATAGTTTTTTTCAAAACTGAAACTGTATTACTTTCATGGAAATTTATGATCCATATCATCAAAGGTTCTTAAATGAGGAAGGGTCAACTATAAAATCCATTGAGTCAGAATTTGGCTTCTAGTGATTTATAGTCTCTCTGGGACAACATTTATTGACATCGTTTCGGAACGAAATCATTTGTATTGCTGTGGAAGAAAACATTTTGACGACTATCAGTTTCCTAAAACTTAGCTTCTAACTCCAGAGAGTCATAAAACAGCCCCATCAATCAAAGGCAGTCAAAGGCTCGAAGCCCGTAGAGTCATATTGTCCTGGAAATCCCACAAGACAAGACCAGTACTTTCTGGAAGCTATTCCTACCCAGCAATTTTCTTTGTTTTAGCTCTTCAGCAGAGATTTTTAACCTGTTGAGAGAATAGTTTTGCTGAAGGGTGAGACAGTTGGGGGTGGGGGTGGGGGTGAGAATATAGTACAGTCACTTTATGACTATATATCTTCATGTCAATGGAAACAATCCAAGGAAGACAGAGACAGCAGTAGGAAGTCCAGTTAGCAAGTCTGTAATAGTCCTTGGAAAAATAACTAGATCATTAGATAGTAGGATGGGAAGGTATGATGTTTCAGGGGTCAAACTAAGGTATTGATAAGACTGGTACTGTTCAGATAGAGTACCAACAACAAACCAAAGAAACAACTGTACCATGCCATAGTCTGATGAACCAATGAGTCTGTTAAGGTTCCTTACAGAAGCACAGCATATTGATTTTGAAAATCTGTGTTAGACTGACCAAGATACTCTATTTAGAAATATAGAGAGAGTCCATCAACATGGTCTAATATTCCGAGCTTGTAGCCATTGTTGGAGTCTGGGACTAGAGATGGGGTGGTAGGTCCTAGAAGAATGAGTTCAGTTTTAGAGCCACTGCAAGAGAGGAAGTCTAGAAGCCTTTAGGGATAACATACATTTAACAGATGAAAGCAAGGTTGGGAGACAGGAAAATGATCCAAGCGAGGCAGGAGGGAGCAAAGCCAAGTGGTAGGGACAAAATAGGGTGAAGTCATTCCAAGAAAAGAGGACAGGGGCCCCCAGAAGAGCTGGAGAAGCTGGGTTCTTAGGAGAATAGCATGGCAGTTCTTCCCACTACTTCTTGTGACATTACTTACTGTAAACAATCTTAGGTCTGCTCCAGTGGGATGGAACACTTACACATTAAGTGAGCTAAAGCAGATGAACTTTTCACAAATAAGCAAGATTAAACAGAAGCATAGAATTTATGATAAGAGGGTCCATCAAGGCTCAGAAAGCTGTTCTTGGTAGATGGAGTCTCATTTGTATCTCATGACATCACCCTGGGATTGCCAAGCACAAACATTGGTAAACAACCTGTTTATGGAGGAAAGAGCTCACAGGCTGGGTGACTCCAGATAATTCCTCCCTATCTCAGAATAAGGCAGTCTTTGTATGTTTTAAAACTACCCTGGGAACTATAGGCATGAATAGACAGAGATGGGAAGTCAGGGAGAGAGTTCAGTCAGTAAAGTGCTTGCCTTGTAAGTATGGAGACCTGAGTTCAAGAACCTGGTGTGGTGGCACATGCTTGTAATCCAGGGCTGGGAAGGTAGAGACAGGACTTGAGAGAAACAACGTAAGATAGAAAACTGTGGGGACACCACAGGGAAGGATGACACAAGTAACTCCTCCACCTTGGTATCTTCATAGTGCCACAGTGCAGAGTCTGATATAGGATGCCATCCATTGGTACCCACAAGTCTTTAGTTGTTTTCTAACCACCTGGGTAACAGGGGCATTTGTAGGGAGACTCCCGTGGAGAGGAGCTGGATCCCTTACACAGTAAGTTGATTAACTAGTGAGAGTATTAATTTGCTATCATCTTGAAAGATGGAAAACATCCGTCTCCTTATGAATCTTTAATTTCTACTTCATTTATGCTAGAATGACCATTAGATCCTTATAGAAGGATTTTAATCAAGCAACATGGCTAATCTGGCAAGGGATCATATCCAAGGTCCTAGGTCTGTGTGATTTGGCTAGAATACAGATACACCCTTACTATATACATTTAATGTAAAGTTAGTCTGTAGAAGGAAGCAGCCACATTTGAAAGTGATGTCAAAGTCTAACTGAGGAACAGACAAAGCAATGGATCAGAGAAAGAGTTGGGCAAAATGAGTCAGAAATAGGATACACCCAACTCTCATGAGAACAGCACAGGAAAAAAGAGAAGCTATTTAAGAGCAGCCCAGGGAGAAGGGAGTTCAGTTTGTCAGTGAGTTGGAAGTTGAAGCAGTTGGGAGTCAGTGAAGTAAGTGCAGTGCAGTGGAGTTGAGTTCATTCCTAGTTCATGCAGTTCAGTGCAGGTTATTAGAGGTACTTGAAGCCAGGGAATAAGAAGGAGCCAGAAGATTAGAACAGAGTTAGCCAAAGTTAGTGTGAGGCCAAGCAGAGCAATTCACTGAGAAGCTGACGGAAGCTAGACTGAATCAGTCAGCTTAGAGAGGAGTTTCAGCTAGAACAACTGAGTTGAACCAGCCAGCCAGAGTTCAGAAAGAACAGAAAGGGTGAGCTTATTCAACAGTAAGCCTCCAAGACCTTGGGTGAATAAAAGCAACTTTTACAGATGCTCTTGCACAACATGTGTGCTTGCCCACTGCTATAGTTTATGTATGTTTTCCCCAAAGGCCTGTGTATTAGAGATTCAGTGCCATCCTGTGGCACTGCTGGGAGACAATGAAAGTTTTAAGGGGTGTGGCCCAGTGGAAGGAAGTTAAGTAGTAGAGGAATGTCCCTGAAGGAGTTACCAGGTCTGTGGCTTCTGCTTTTTTTTTTTTTTTTTGCTTCCTGGCTCTGTAAGGTGAGCTATATCCCCAACCATGCTCCCAGTGTGATATGCTACCTTCCTAGACGTCATGGTCCCACCTCTAAAGCTATGAGCAAAAGAGACTTTGTTTTGTTTTGTTTTCAAGACAGGGTTTCTCTGTGTAGCCCTGGCTGTCATGGAACTCGATCTATAGTACAGGCTGGCCTTGAACTCATAGAGATCTGTCTCCCTTTGCCTCCCAAGTACCGGGATTAGAGGTGTGAAACACCACCACCCAGCTGAGATTTTCTTTTTTTATACTTGATTTTTTTTTTTTTTCAGTGCTGAGAGTGCATTCCCATACCCATTGTCTTCCTGCCCTTTCTCTGGTTCCTGGCTGGTGCCTTTCTTACTTTTAAGTCATTGTCTGGAACTTTAGAAAATTAACTTTGAATTTTATTAATTTAGAAATTAACAAATTCTATGGTATATTATTTTGTATTCTTGTTTTATAATTAAAACTAACTTTTAGAAATAATAGGGTTTTTTTAAATGTTATATTTATTTAGTGTGTATGTGTGCAAGCACATATATTATGGGGCATACAGAGGTCACAGGACCACTTAAGGGAGTCTATTCTGTCCTTCTGCCATGTGCACACCAGGGATCAGACAGGTTATCAGAGTTGGTGCCAAGCCCCTTTACCTGCTGAGGCATCCCAGCTGCCCAAGAAATCACAGCTTTATCCTTGTTCCTGCAAACTTCCCATAATGCTGTCCTTTCTGTTGATCTGGCATGCCATCTCTGAACTGTGTTATATAAAACCATGGAGCCAGAGGGCATCCAGGGTGGCATAGTCTGCTTCGGCTGTAGATGAGGGCATCCAGGGTGGCATAGTCTGCCTCGGCTGTGGATAAGGGCATCCAGGAGGCATAGTCTGTCTAAGTCAGAGAAGAACAAACTCTGCATCTTATTCCTTTAGAAAAAGAACAATAATCAACAAACTTTCCTAGCATCTCTCATCTAATATTCATGGCCCTAGCAAAAAGCAGAGCAATAATCAAAATGACACTTTCAGAACACATCAATATCATCCCAAATGCCTGAAAACCTAAATTCTTTAAGCTTCAGGCAGATAGTTGACTGAAATCAGAGAGATACTTTAAGCTTCAGGCAGACAGCATGTTGACTGAAATCAGAGAGAGGCTCCTATTGGTTTTAACCACAAGAATCTCAATCTAAAAAGATGAGGGGAGCTCATGAGAGGATCTGAAGCTTTGTTTATAGAAAGCAGGGGTGTGTGTGTGTATATACACCATGTGTGTGCAGATGATCTGAGTGTTCATGTGTATGCTGTGTGTGAGGTAGTCTCTCTGTGTGTGTCTGTGTACACCACGTATGTCCAGGTGTTCTATGCATATGTGTGTGTACACTGTGTGTGTGTGTGTGTGTGTGTGTGTGTGTGTGTGTATGTGCTTGTGTGTAGTGTACCATGTACGTGCAGGTGCCCACTCAGGCAAGAAGAAGGCATCAAATTCCCTGGAGCTAGAGTTACAGGCAGCTGTGAACCACCTGGCATGGGAGCTAGGAACTGAACTCAGGTTTGAACTGGAAGAACAGTAAATGTTCTTAACTGCTTAGTCACCTCTCCAACCCCCATGGTCCAGGGCTTTAAAGTACAACAGAAATAACAGAAACTATTAGGACCATAGAGTGTTATGAATTGATTCTGTAATTCTTTTCAATTTTGTGTGTACATCATGTGTCTACATCATGTGTGTACAAGTGCTCTTGTGTGTGTGTGTGTGTGTGTGTGTGTGTGTGTGTGTGTGTGTATAGCATGTGTGTGGTGTGCCGGTGCTCTGTATGTATGTGTATGTATGTATTCCATGTGTGTAGATGCTTCTTGGTGTGTTTGTGTGTTGAGTACAGGTGCACATTTGAAGTCAGAGGACAACTCCCAGGAGTCAGTTCTCTTCTGCTACTTAGTGGAATCGTGGAATACATCTCAGGCCACTAGGCCTGAGTGTCTCTACCCACTGAGCCATCCTATCTCATTGGCCTTAGAGTCCTGTTGGATGAGTTTACAGTAAATGAAGCACAGTGCTACAGATGATCACACCAGGGCTGCCAACACTCATACTTCCTGGTTAGTTTCTTGTCATTAACTTCGGGCTCCACACAAACCACAAGAAACTTAAGAAGAAGGAAGACCAAAAGGTGAACATTTCATTCCTTCTTAAAAAGGGGAACCAAACACACACAGAAGGAGTGGCAGAGATTAATTATGGAGCAGAGACTGAAGGAAGGACAAGCATATAGCTATCTCCTGAGAGGCTCTGACAATACCTGACTAATACAGATGTAAAGGCTCACAGCCATTCATTGAACTGAGTACACTGTCCCCAATGAAGGAGTTAGAGAAAGGTTCTATGGAGCTGAAGGGTTTGCAGCCCCTTAGAACCTTTCTC
>JADRCD010210407.1:0-15606 GCA_019843815.1 Montemys delectorum
TGTCTAGACTTTAATAGTATGTTGAATACAAGTGGTGAGGATAGTCCATTTTTCTTTCCTCACACAGCTTTATGCATAACACCTATAAACGTTCCACTACTGTGTATCTTTCTCTAGCCTGTGCTGAAGGGAGTCCATAAACCCTAAGATCTCTATCAGTGAGCACTGGAGAGTGTGTCTTATGGCATGTTCCTCAATTTGGGAGGCATCACATAGATGTGTAATAGAATCTGAGCACAGCCCCTTGGCACACAGAGTCAGAGAGATAGTAGGCACATGTTGCTTTATTCTGCAAAGTTGGGGTAATTTGTTACTCGGCAATAAATAACCAATAGAGTGGGTTTGAAAAAAAAATCATCAGAAAACAGATCATATTCATTCTGCAAACCAGGATGGCCTCTAACTCACAGAAATTTGCCTGCCTCTGCCTCCTGAGTGCTAGGATTAAATATATGTGCCATCACATACAGCTTAGCCAGGGCTTTCCAAATAAATGTTCTTTTGAATCACATGTATTAGACTGAGTTTTCTTTGACAGGAGAGAATTATATTATCCATTGTAAAAATGAAATTTTAAAAGATCCAAACTAACGACCACACACCCAAAACTGACATGTCCAGAATTTTTAGATATGGCATGTCCAAGTCAGACCTTGAAAGTCATTTTCAAGTGGTCTGACTTGCCCATAATTGTTTCTGTAACTAATATTTCACACACTGTTACATGCCATCTCTGCTTCAGCCTTCTGATCAGCATGATAAGAATACCCATGGTACAAATAACGGGGCCTTCTATGAGAGTGGTTGAAATAACAAATTATTTTATCACACATTGAAAAATATATCTCACAAACTTAAAGAAAGAGCACGCCTGTGTGATTGTATAATGAGAACTCTGCATTCCGAGGCATTTGTAGCTGCTGTCCCTAACCACAGAGACAAACTGGCTAAAAAAAGAACACTCTTATGACAAGATTGTTATCACTGTATTATCTTCCAAGCCTCCATGGAGAAGTGAAAAGTGAATTCCGGCCCCAAAAGAAACCAAGTGGGAGCAGCTCACCCTAAAGCTATGGTGTAGATTTGCCATTTTGGAAGTAGGGGCGGGGCAGGGGTGTGTGGCTGGTGGTAACTCCTCTTTACTCGAAGAGATGGAAGCAAAGCTTCCCAGGATCTTGTTCATTATGGTGTAAAATGCCCCTTTTCAATGCGGTGGTGTTAACAAGGGGAAAGAGTTGGCTTTGGAAACAAAAATGTCTTGTCTAAATGGAAATCAGAGGCATAACAGTGTGCACATAGATTCTCAGGTTGTAGTGTCACAATCTCATAATAAGGAGGGCAGTTACAAGGAAGCAGAGTCAAGCAGTCTTCTGAAGCAATGATCTGGTGTAGGACTATCTGAACCTGAATGGTTTTAATTGATATAGAGCCTCCATGATCAGGCAAGGATGGGAAAATTTCTAGAATTTTGAGCTGATCCCTACATCTCAAGTCTAGAATGTTGAGCTGATCCCTGCGTCTCAAGTCCCATTCAGGGCATTAAGGAGAGTCTATCTCTCCTGCGCACTATGGCAGTTACTAAGGCACCAATTTTGCCAGTGCAAACCCAGTTAACATTCCTTGGGCTCATATTCTTTCAAGGATAACGATAATAGAAATTTCTAAAGTGAGGTTGCTGATTAGAACAGTCACTATGTGGGCGGTGGTGGCGCACACCTTTAATCCCAGCACTTGGGAGGCAGAGGCAGGTGGATTTCTGAATTCGAGGCTGGCCTGGTCTACAGAGTGAGTTCCAGGACAGCCAGGGCTATACAGAGAAACCCTGTCTCGAAAAAACAAACAAACAAACAAACAAAAAAAAGAGCAGTCAGTCACTTGAGCACTGGAGAGTGGAAGCCCATGAGGGTACTGGGTGTGCCTGACACATGACAGGACATGATGTATAGTGTGCCTGACACATGACAGGACATGATGTATACAGGCCATGTTATTACAGTGTACATGCGCAAGCGCTTTGGAGTAAATCATAGACACCGTAACCATGAGGTTCAACTGAACCCCTGAACTGAAGAGTGTGCTTGCTTCTCAAAGGCTGTTTAGAATGAAGTGGAATTCTGCGCAGGTGCTCTGTGTAGCGACTGAATGTGAAGCTTTATAGAAAGGTTTGTTGGCCACTGGTCTGATAGTCTAAGATGACACATGTCACAACCAAGACCCCAGCTTTTCCTCTATAAAATGGGTGGCCATAGTTTCACTGCACAGAGATTTGAAAGGATGTCATAAGCCTGTGAGCATGCTTGGCACATACTGAACTTCAATAATGACTAGTATTAAAAGATGTTTTCTGATTAAAAAGTGTATTTATAGGTAAATAGCTCTGTTTGTATGTGTATGTAAGAGCGAGAGACAGTGTGAGAGTGTGCGTCTGTGTATGAGAGTATGTGTGTATGATGATAACACATGCACATGTGCATGCACAAGTGTGGAAGACAGAGGACAACCTTGTATCACACACCTCAGATAACATTCACCTTGTTTTCCGACATAGCACCTGTCGCTGGGATCTGGGGCTCTCTGGGCAGGCTAGGTTGTCAAGCTAGTGAACGGCAGGGCTATCCACCTGTCTGTGCCTCCCTGGCAGTGGGATTACAAGTATATACCACCATGCCTGGCTTACTTCTATTCTAAGACTGACCTCTGGTCCTCATGCCGGCAAGACATTAACTTTACCAAGTGAATTACAGTGCTAGCCCTATAAACAGCCTCTTAAGTACTTACTTGAATACGATTTTGGTTGTTATTTTGTTGTGACAAGAATCTCTCTATTGTAGTATCTTTGGCTGGCCTGGAACTTGCTGTATAGTCTAGTTGTCCTGAAATTCAAAATCTTCTTGACTTAGCTTCCAAGTTCAAGTTACCGGTGTGGGCAACCACAGCCCACCGAGATGAGATTTTTTAGTTGCCTTTGGAAATGTTAACAGAGCTTGGCTGTAGGTACTATTGCTTTCCTCTTTTGCTTCATTATTGGCTTGGGTCCAAGAACCCTGACTAGGGCCAACAAGGGAATGAAGAAATGACTTGAACATGAATGCAGAAAAGCTGGGATCAGATGTTTGGGGCTCTCTGATGGAAAAATCACAGCACCCTGGGAACTCGGAGTATCTATTACATACAGTTGAACAGGAAGGGAGGCAGTATTATTACATGCAGATAAATAAGGATGCAGGGTTATTATATGCAGCTGAAAAAGGAGGAGGACCTAGTTAATCTCTGTAGGAGCAGTTTCTGTAAGGGAGCTGTCTCCAGGCCATAAACATCCAGGAGGAGAATGTTGTGGTGGACATTTGCTGTACACATTGTCAGCATTAGCACTCAGACCCAAGCAAGGCTTTGCTGTCCCTCTGAGTCTCACCCAGGGAAGGTGCCATTGCTATGGATCTGGAGTCTTTGTTATGCCTTTGCAAAGTCAAACACTACTTGTTTACTGAGGACTTCCTAGTTTCCCTACATCCCTTCTTTGTGTGTGTGTGTGTGTGTGTGTGTGTGTGTGTGTGTGCTGTTGGAGATCAAATTTATGGCCTTGCACATGCTCAGTATACAAGTACTCTTTCAGTGAGCTATGTCTCTAGCCTTGGATAAGATTTTAGACGTATAATGGTAGGAGAAGTTTGTATTGTTTCCTTCAAAAACTTTTTAATCATTTTTTAAAAATCATTAATATTTGATTCAGGTCCAGTGAAATATAAGTTATAATTATAATAATGTATCCCTCCTTAGCATGTTGATGTAGATATTTCTGTGTGTCTCTGTGGTCACATGTCTAGGTTAGTGGTTTTTATTTTTTAAAATGTTGGGATTATCCAGCATTTTCACTTAGGGACATATTTTAACATTTTTTTCTTTGTGGTTACATGTTTCCTTTATTGTTGTTGTTCTTTGATTTTTGTTTTTACAAATAGCCTACGCTGCCTTAAACTCTTTACTTAGCTCATGCTAATGTTGAACTTTAGATCTCCTACCATTGCCTCCCAAGCATTGGCTTACGGGCGTGCACAGGTAACTAGACAGTGCACATCCTTCAAAAGTTTGACAGTTTGTACAATATCTTCTTTGTGTAATAGCTTTTATTATTAATTTCTATTTTCCCCACTACTGGAAATAGTATTGAATCAAATCCCTAAGTGTAAGTATTTCTGTACATTTCTGGTTACTTCTTGGGTTAAGACCTTCTATGTGTCTTAGCAAGTTCCTTTCTAAAATAATTCTGCCAGTTTACAGCCTCTTTACCAATTCTGTTCTGGCCAGCCCTGGTTTTCCTGTGAGTTGAATGAATGACTTGACATCTCAGATCTGTCAAAGGGCTGATTATTTTTAGCTCATTGAATTGTGAAGCAGATGCAAAATTACCAGCTCCAAGCCTCCGATTATCTATTCTGGAAATGATAAGTTACTGATTTTGCTGTTGGCACATCGTTTGGCCTCAGTGCCCGTCTGGGCTTTTTATGGTGTGTCATGTGGATATGGCTGTTCTGTGAATGATGAGCTCCTTAACTGAGAACTTTGTGTCCCATGTGTACACTCTTAAAAAATGGATATTTTAAAGTCAGTGTCCCCCAGAGAAAGAAGTATCACTCCACAACATAAGTAAAAGTTACTGGCACAAAAAGAAGGTTTCTCTGTATAGCCCTGGCTGTCCTGGAACTCACTGTGTAGACTAGGCTGGCCTCAAGCTCAGAGATCCATCTGTCTCTGCCTCCTGAATGTGAGGTTAAAGGCTGATAATGCCCTTTAACCCCACTCTTGAGAGCTCATAGACCAATTCAGTAGGATTTGGCTTTTGACTCATCCTAGACCTTAGTTATCTGTCTTCCTTGGAGATGGCCTAAACAGCTTTTATTTCTACCCTTTCTTTCTGCCTCAAACCCCTTCTCCCTCTGCTTCCTCCTTCTTTCCTCCTACTCTTTCTGGATTTTTTGTTGCTGTTGTTATTGTTTTGTTTTGAGACAGTGTCTGCATACTCTAGGCTGATCTGGAATTCGCTTTATAGAACAGGGTGATCTTGAATTCATGGTGATTCTCCTTCTTCAGCTCTCCAAATACTAATATTACAGGCACGAGCCTGTCACATGTGATTGTAAACTGCTTTTAATTTTTTTTTTAATTTTTAATTTTTCCCCAAATTTTCTAAGCAAAAGAAAATGCGTCTTTTACAGGTAATTTCTTTCATATTGATTCCCAGCTTAAGTAGAATTTTAAAGGTATAATAAAAATTTTTCTTTCTTTTTATTTTTTTTTCCGAGACAAGGTTTCTCTGTGTAGCTCCAGCTGTCCTGGAACTCACTCTGTAGACCAGGCTGGCCTCAAACTCAGAAATCTGCCTGCCTCTGCCTTCCAAGTGCTGGGATTAAAGGTATGTGCCACCACCACCCAACTAAAATTTTTCTTGATCAGTGACCTTTAGTAGGGTATAGCTTTTGTTATTTTTAAAGACACTTAATTTGTTAAAAACTTTACTTTTTTATTAGTCTCTAATCTTTTCTATATGTCTGAAATAGTTAAAATTCAAAGAAATTATGACATTCTTTTCCCAAAGACTTTTTAAATCTTTTACAGTTTTTACGAGGTTTGTTTAAGACTGTTTCTAAGTAACTAGTATATGAACTGAATAACTAGTTCTTATTTCAAATTGGACTGTATGACCTTGGACAGGCCATTAAAATCTGTGTCTCATTTTCCTTATCTATAGAATGAGGGCAGTATTGGTTCCTACTTCCTAGAGTCCTTGGGAAGAATAAATGAGTTATATAAAACAACATGGGTCAGGACTTGGGACAAGGCAAATGATCGGTTGTTGTTTTGTCATTATTTAAAAAGCAAAGTGCAAGACAGTTAAAAGCAAAAACTTACTTTGCCCATTATAGGACTGCAGACAATGTGTATAATGAGCCTGTCTTTGGAGTCAGTCTGACCTGGGTTTAAATCTTGTAGCCCAGCCTTTCTCTGGGTGACATTTGAATAATGCCGTCTACCTCCTGAGTATGAGAATCACAAGCAAGTGTAACGAAGCACTTCAAACACCTTAGCCCACAGGAAGTGACCATAAGTGGTCATTGTCATCTTTTTGATAAAGCCCAAATTGGAGGCATTTGCCTCTGAGCTCCCAGAGTTGCTCCCGGAGTCTGCACACTCCAGAAGTGTGATGTGGCCTCCATGGGAACAGAGAGGCTCTGCCATAACTTCTTGAGTAACTGTGGAAGAGTATATCAAGATAGAGAAAATTTGGAGAAGGTCCTTGTATGGTGTATAAGAGTGTATAAGTACAGGCCAGACAGTGGCCATCGTGGTCTTGAAAGTGAGGAAGGAGTACCTAGTTCAGCAGTTCAGGAAATCTCTGTGAAAAGAACTTCACCATCCAAATATAGTCAGACTTCAGGCTGTGCTCATGCAGGACTCCAGGTTGTGTCTAAGTTTCAAGTTCCTGTCCTTGGATCTCAAGAAGTCCTTGGATTTTATCCCTCCTGGTCAGTTCATGGATTCCTTATTTGTCAGGAGTTATCTGTCCAAAACCTCCAGGGGATTTTGTGTTTTTCTCTCCCTACAAGTTCTTCACAGAGACTTTGAAAACTCAAAATGTAGTGATTGATGACAAAGGAGCAATCAAAATGGCTGATTTTGGTCTTAACAGCATTCAGAATACAGATAAGAGTGTGTATTCATTCCTCTGTTGAGGGGCATGTGGGTTCTTTCCAGCTTCTGGCTATTATAAATATGGCTGCTATGAACATAGTGGAACATGTGTCCTTATTACATGTCAGTACATCTTCTGGGTATGTGCCCAGGAGTGGTATAGCTGGGTTCTCAGGTACTACTATGTCCAATTTCCTGAGGAACCACCAATCTGATTTCCAGAGTGGTTGTACCAGCTTGCAATCCCATCAGGAATGGAGGAGTATTCCTCTTTCTCCACATCCTTGCCAGCATCTGCTGTCACCTGAGTTTTTGAACTTAGACATTCTGACTGGTGTGAGGTGGAATCTCAGGGTGGATTTGATTTTCATTTCCCTGATAACTAAGGATGCTGAACATTTCTTTAAGTGCTTCTTGGCCATTTGAGTCTCCTCAGTTGAGAATTCTCTGTTTAGCTCTGTACCCTATTTTTTAAATAGCATTATTTGATTCTCTGGAGTAATAGCCAGAAGCTGGAAACAACCCAGATGTCTCTCAACAGAGGAAGGAAACAGAAAATCTGGTACATTTACACAATGGAATACTGCTCAGCTATTAAAAACAATAACTTCATGAAATTTTTAGGCAAATGGATGGATGGATCTAGAAAATATCATACGAGTGAGGTAACCCAGACACAAAAAAACACACATGGTATGCACTCACTGATAAGTGGATGTTAGCCCAAAAGCTTGAAATACCCAAGGTATAATTCACAGACCACATGAAGCTCAAGAAGAAGGAAGACCAAAATGTGGATGCTTCAGTGCTTCTTAGAAGGGGGAACAAAATAGTCACAGGAAGAAATATGGAGACAAAGTGTGGAGCAGAGACTGAAGTAAAGACCATCCAGAAACTGCCCCACTTGGGGATCCATCCCATATACATTCGATAAACCCGGAAGCTGTTATGAATGCCTCCTGGAAGTGCTTGCTGAGGGGAGCATGATAAGGCTGTCTCCTGAGAGGGTCTGCCAGAGCCTGACAAATACAGAGGCAAATGCTTGCAGCCAACCATTGGATTGTGCGTGGGGTCCTGATGGAGGAGTTGGAGAAAGGACTTAAGGAGCTGAGGGGGTTTGCAACCCCGTGGGGGGAGCAACAGTGTCAACCGGCTAGCCACCCCCCCCCGCCCCCGCCACGAGCTCCCGGGAGACTAGACCACCAACCAAAAAGTATACATGGAGGGATCCATGGCTCCGACCTCATATGTGGCAGAGGATGGCCTTGTTGGACATCAGTGGAAGGAGCAGTCCTTGGTTTTGTGGAGGTTCCAAGTCTCACTGTAGTGGAATGTCAGGGTGGGAAGGCAGGGGTGGGTGAGAGGTGGGGGGAGCACCCTCACAGGGTGGGGGGTAAAGGGTTTCCGGAGGGGAGACCTGGAGAGGGAATAATATTTGAAATGTAAATAAAGAAAATATCCAATAAAAGAGGGAAAAAAGGAAAATAAAAGTATGCATTCATGAGGTAGTGACATCAATCTTTAGAAGTGTTGCTGGGATCTGCTCGATACTCCACCTCGCCTGACATCTGGAGCGTAGGGACCATATTTCCAGAACTGGCAACTAAGAAGCCACTATTTGGTTGTGATTCAGAGGCTGACCAACCATTCGGGATTTTCAGAGCTCTGGCAACTCCTAACAACCAAGTTTGACTGGAAGTAGAGTCCGTACAGGACTACAAGAACACATTTCCCAGGAAGACAGGAATCCTTACATCCCATGTCAAGAATTTGAATGAAACAGCTTGGATTTACTATATAAAATACTAGTCTACAATCCTGCCAAATGAATTCCTGGCAAAATGGCCCTGATGCATTTATATTTTGATGACTTGGACAATCAGATTAAGAAGATGTAGCTTTCTGTGGAAGTCCCTGCCTGCTGTGACTGGAAGATAGTAGCATTTGCTGTTGGCCCTCTTCCTGTCTTCTTCTCTTCCTTTGTAAGCTATCATCTGGACTTTTCCTAATTTCATACATACAACTTAATTAACATGTAAATATTATTCCATATGAGTTTAAATATATTACAATTCTGTATATGTACTTTTAAAAAAAGCACAAATTGGAGTCAAGCTTGATGGTGTATGCTTGTAATCCTAGCACTCAGGGTGCTGAGGCAGGAGAATCATGTCTGTACTGTATAGCAAGACTTTGGCTTAAAAAATGAACACAAAAACATGCTAATGACCAAAATTGGCACATTTTCATCCAGTTTTTGTATGCAGATTTCAAACGATATCCAAAGTACTAGTACAGTTATACATCTTTTAAAAAATAACGTTTCATCACAAATGCCTTTTACGCTTACTACATAAACTTCAAAGCCATCATTTTCATTGCTGTGTAATGTTTCATTAAGTAGTTATAACTTACTCTGCTCTTTTGTGCTGAATATTGAAGTTCTAACTCACAATGTTACTCAATGCTACAATGTTACAAACTGACAGAAGGTAAAACATCTTCAGGTTAGAACCTTTCATGTTTACAACACTATCTTAGAAAATATTAACTGCAGAACTCCTACATATGTAACTGTTCCCCTGGTCTTTGTGAAGTTTGATGTTTCTTACTGAGCCACTTCTAGATAGAATGTACTACTTTATCTTCAGGACTCAGGGTTCAGTGGCTATTTATTGACTTGATGAACATATTGTTATATTATTTCCCAGGAATGGTAAGAATTTTATGATTCTATTCTATTTTAAATTATTATTAAAGCAAAGTAATTTCTTTTCAAATGCAGAAACAATGGGATGGTAATGAAACCATTAAGCACAGTAAAACTCCAGTATTTTACTTATCACCGTTTTATTATTATCTCCTGATTTTTAGTTAGTAGAATGATCTTCACTGTGGAATTTTTATACCTGTATATGTATATATTTGGTTACTATTTGGGCCCCCACAATATTCTGTCCCCATGCCCACTTTTATCCTCTTATTGGGCCTTTACACCCTGTAAGTCACCCCTCTTCTGCTTTTATGTTAGATGTACTTTTCTAATCACCTTTGCACCCCACTTTAGGTTTTTTTTCTTCCATGTGAGAGTTTCCCGTTTACTTTATGGGCTGCATGCACACATAAACCTTAATATATGCATAAAATTTAAACCTATATTCTACATATGAGATAATGCATACAATATTTTCTGAGTCTAGCTTTCGCTTCCCACCATGATCTCCAGTTCCGTCCATTTTCCTGAAAAATGTTCATTTTGTTCTTCTTTATGGCCATGTAAAGCCCTGCTGTTTGTGTGTACCGAGTTTCCTTTTTCCAGTCATCTGCTGAATGGGCTCTAGGGTGGTCCTTTACTTCCATGAATTGTACACAGTAGATATGAATACACAAGTATCTCTGTGGTGTGATGACTTGTTGAGACTAGTTGTGTTGCTTGCTCAGCATGGTGAAGCAGAGCTCTTAGCCTTCCTGCTGGGGACCAGTACTTCCTTTGACTGGATTCTAGTTCTGTCCTTGTTGTTGACCAGTGCTGTGACCTAATGAAGGCTAGTTCTCACCACTGAGCATCTCTTCGAGGTGATGTAACCAGCAAGGGAAATGCTCAAGGTGCATCTCTGGTGGCATTTCCTGTGGGCTGCTGGACACAGAAGGAAGAGAGGGACTTGTGGTCTCAGAGGTTACCACTTGTCTTTAGGTCACAGGAAGACTAGAGGGTTAAACATTGTTAGCACAAGCATGCTGTGTGCCAGTAGCTTTACATGTCTCCTTTAATCCTTAAAGGTAATGCAAAGCCAAATGCTCCTTCTGTTCTCTCTACCCCATTCCAGGCAAGGAAACACATTCTTTGAGGTAAGTGCTCATTGTGGAAACAGCTGGAGAAATTCAGGTTGAAATTCTAGGTCAGCTACTCAATAACCACGTGGCCTTCAGTTTTGAGACTGTCTTTCCCTGGAAACGATGAGAGCAAACGTAGCTCACCTCATAGGGCTGTTGAGAACATTAAAAACGTGGGTGACATGGAGGCTTACAGTCAGTTCGTCATAGATCGGTAGTAACCTTGAGGATGCTGAGACTTTCTGAGATGGGCTTTATTTTGTTTTGTTTTAACTAACGTATGTATGGCTTTAGGAAATAATGTGTTGTTCAAAGGAAAGACGTGATTTGAAGACATGCATGCAGATATTATTGATTAACACAGAAGTCTGAGTATGGGCAGGAATAGAAATAGAACAAAAGGAGAATTATCTAGCAACCCATTGGATTTTTTTTTTTATTTCCTGGGCAACAGTTAGATTTATACATTCTGTTGGGGACAATTCATTGATAAAATAGACAGACACTGTGGTTCTCCATTTTGTCTCAGAGTGAGTAAGGAAAGTGGAGAAGCTGTACTTCGGCTTAAGTTTGATGAACAGGAAAAAAAAGGCGATAAAAGGAGCTCTATAGAAGCCTTGTTATTCTTTTCATTTGTCAGAACAAGAGTAGGTAATGGGCCCCATGGTGCCAGGCACTAAAGGCTCTCTCTGATGGAGGATGAGAGAGAGTCCCTTGTAATTAGGACCAACACAGATATAGTGAGGAGTAGTGAACTTGTCCCACGGATGGTGCCTTCTAAGCAGATAAGGATGTTCTGCTGAGGGTTAGTACAGGGTAGGGTTTGGCTCAGAGTGAGAAGTTAGCCTCGATTAATGGTCAAAGAAATCTGTGTCTTACATGAAGTTCAAATGAGGAGAAATAAAATTATCCAGGGCACATTTCTAGACAGTCAAAATTCAGGCAGATCAAGTCTTGTTGGAAAGTGGGGAAAGAGTGTGGTAACAGAAGCGTACCAGAGACTTGATGCTTGTCATGTTCGGGTTTAGAGGGAGTGGCCGTGCCAGCTGTAGATTTCCCTAAATCAAATGGGCCACTTTTCAACCCTTTGCCGAGGATTTCCTTTGTTCTGGTTTAGAAAATATAAAGTCTTTTTCCAAGTTTTAGATTTTCTTATTTGGGGAATCTATTATTTCCTGTTGCCAGTTGTAGGAGTTAAATATTCTCCTCCAGAAGAGAGAAAGGTTAATAATATGAAGCAGAGGTATCCAAATCCTTGTAACAGTTAATGTTATTCAGTCACACCTAAAGACTTGGCATGATTAATGAAAAAAAAAATGAATCTTACCGAAGAACGTACCAACTAGTATGGAAAAATTATTTCAAAGCTCTTGTATCTGACTAGTCCTATTTGAAAAGTATTGTATTTGAGATAATTTGTAGATGTGATTAGATATTGACTCATATTAAAATTCATGACATTTTGTTTGGGAACAGGACTAAAATATCTGATTTGTTTATCAGAATTTTCGAGCCACAGTCCACAGGGGAGGGAGAAAAGCTCTTGGTACACATCCAGCCTTGTAATAGGCTTTTCACACTTTCATTTGAACTTCCAGCTGAATTCCAGGCTCTTCTGCTTGATTGCCTTGGGTCTAATGGAGGCTCTGTTTCTTAGTTACTGTGTGGGTTTGGATGGGATGTTGAATGTCTCTGAGCTTTGGTGTCACCCTCCAACACAAATAACAGCCCTTCAGGGCAGATGGGAGGTAGAAGAAGTTTGTTCTGGGAAGGTTTGCACACAGTGTTTGGCACACAGCATGTGCTCATAAATCTTTCTTATTGTTATTTGGTCCTATTCCAGTTTTGTAGATGAAGCTAGCTCTATATTGAAAAGAGCTGGGCATTCAATTAAGAGGTGCTTTATTGGGATAAAATATCTCTTTCTGGAGAGCTTTGCTGAGTGTTTCTCTTATATTTTGATGAGAAAGCTGGACACAGATAGCTTCTTCCTTTCACCCCTCCCTTCCTCATTTCCATCTCTCCCTTCTTCACAAATAATGACCAACTTCTCAGGTTCTAGTGTAGGTGGGATTCAGCAGCAGATACACATAGCATCTTTCTTTGATCTCATGGAATACACCTTCTCACTGGGAGTGACAGACAAAGCAGTTTAGAAGCTTGAGGATTGCTATTGAGGATGAGTGCTGTAAAGACAGTGGGGCCTGGTGATTTGATCTAGACTGGCTGGGCTGAGTGGGGGGGGGGGTGGCCCTGGGAGGAGGTGTTCTCTGAGGAGGGGGTAGATCAATTGAGCTGTAAATACTGCAAAGAGCCACGGTTACCACTTGAAGAGCTAGGGATACCCCTCAGAGAGAACAGGCAGTGAGAGAGAAGGCACTGGCAGGTTTCTGAGTAGGAAGCTGGCATGTAAGTCAAGTCCGTGATCGGAGAAGAATGCAGAGGGCTGTGGCTGAAAGACTGGGATGGAAATGGACTGGACAGAGCGTGGCAAGCATAATGAGGACCACAGGTCCTGTGGAGAGTTGAGGCAGTCAAGGGTTATTACTTTACCTCCTATTCATGTCTTTACAAGTCTGCATTGTTAGCAAGATGATTCTTGAACAAGTTCTACTTAATCCATCTTAAAAAGAAAATGGGAGTTAAAGGTCATGAAGTTTCTAGAGTAAATTTGATGCAAATATTTTCATCTGTGTCCAGTGGTTTACATCAGCAGTGGTGAACGTCAGCATTGAAAAGTAATTGTTGACTAACACTCAGTATTTGTTGACTAAGCTGGATTTCCCCAGGTCTGGTGTATGGTCCTGGCTCCTTCCATGTTATCTGTTCTTCCTCTCATCCCTCCATCCTTTCCTTGTTTTGTCTCTTTGTTTCTGTGGCAGCTGTTGTGATACCAAGCTTCTTACCCACACTTCAAGGATCCTGAGCATGAGGCAGATTCCTTGAGGGCAGTTCATCTCAAACTCATTCTCTTCTCGAGTGTTCACTGAGTTGTAAATTGAGAAGTTTTACAACCCAACAGAGTTGAGCACCTACTATGTGTTAAAATTCTGCTCAAGATACTGGGATTAAAACATCCGCAAAATTTCTTTTCTAGCGGAGCACCTTGACATCTCATCTAAAGTGGTAAGAATGCAAATTGGTGATGGATTGATTAGCTAGTGGGTTCATTCATTCATTCCATGGACGGTTATGGTGTGTTCTGTGTCCAAAGGCTGTATTCTTCTACAGGATGCATTCTTGTTTGTTTGCCTTATTATTATTATTCTATGTGTGTTGGGGGTGAAAGCTGGGGTTTGGGGATATCAAATGTCATGGCATGGATGTGGAAGTCAGGGCAACTTTGTGAAGTAGTCTCTTCACCTTTTACTTTCATTATAGGGATCAACTGTGGTTGGTCAGGATTTCATGGCAAGTGTTTTTAGACCATTTCTTCAGACCCTCCCTCCCCCTCTCTTTTTCAAGACTGAGTCTCATGTATCTCAGCCTGATTTTGAAATTGCTATGTAGCCAAAGACGACCTTGAATTTCTGCTCTCCCTTCCACTACCTCCTGAATGGTGGGGCTGCAGCCGTATGCCACTACACTTGTTTTTTAAGCAGTGCTCTGGATGGAGCTTTGTGTATGCTGGGAACCAGCTAAGCTACTTTTCCAGCCTCAGAGGATTAAGGAAGATTGGAGGAAGCACCGGCTATTTAATTACAGGGTGTTTACTGTAAACTAGCATCTTTACGCTAGGAATCTTGGTTATCAGATTAGACATGATTTTACCCCCAACTCCATGTTGCTCTCTTTATTCAAAGAGGAGGCAATCAAGGCATAAAGAATTTTAAATTTTGCACAAGGTTTTGAGGCAAGCTTGGCTATGGCCCAAACGTCTTCATTAGCAGGGTATTAGCTAATGACAGTGACGTTTGCGGCTACCTAGGCGGTTTTATGTGCTATTGTCTCTTCCAGGGAGAAGTGGAGTGAAGGATGGGGAAAGTGTGGGTGTGGGTGGGTGGGGCACGAGGAACTTGGAAGGTGGGAAGAATAGTCACCCTGTTTCCTTCTCTGTTCTGCCCAGTTCCCTGTGCTAATTGCTTAACTGTGAGAGTGCTGTGTGCAGCTCCCATCTCCCATGCCTTTTCCTGATCTTCTGTGTTCCTCTTTACTGTCTCTGGGAGCTGTGACTCATAACTGGGTTTTGTAGTTTGTATCTCTTCTGCTCTGGTTGCTCTCCCAGGTCAGTCTCTACTTTCGCGACTGCCCTGCTCTTCCGGTCTCCTTCTCTTTTCTCTGTATGTTACCACACTTCTCAGAGATGGTCTCATCTTCCAGTTGTTTTTCCGTTCTTCCGTGAGACCAATGACCTCTGTGTAGGGCCGTCTTGTCCTGTTGGATCTCAATGCTGCTGGCTGCAGCCTCACACACAACGTGGTAGCTGGTTCTATGGATAATGTGTTAATTAGATTTTCTATTGTGGTGATATAATACTACTATTGACCAGGAAAGGGTTTATTTTGCTTCCTCTTCCATATCACAGTCACATCATTGAAGAAAGTAAGGACAGGAACTCAAGGCAGGAACCTGGAGGCAGGAGCTGAAGCAGAGGCCATGGAGGAGTGCTGCTTACTGGCTTGATTCTCATGACTTGCTCAGTTTGCTTTTATACATTGCAACATTACTTCCCCAGGGATAGCACCACCCATCAATCAAGAAAATATCCTGTGGCTTGTCTACATGCCATTCTTTTTTTTTTTTTTAATTTAATTTAATTTATTTTACTTAATCACATTACATCCCACTCACTGCCTGCCTCCTGGTCACACCTTCCCACAATCCTTCTCACATTTCCCCTTCCCCTTCTCCTCTGAGTGGACGGAGGCTTCCCTGGGTATCCCCACACCCTGGCCCTTCAAGTCTCTTTAAGGCTAGGCCCTTCCTCTCCCACTGAGGCCAGACAGAGCAGCCCAGCTAGTAGAACAAATCCAAGTACAGGCAACAGCTTTTGGGATAGCCACTACTACAGTTGTTCCAGACCCACATGAAGACCAAGCTGTGCATCTGCTACATATGTGCAGAGAGGCCTAGGTCCAGCCCTGT
>JADRCD010210408.1:0-20232 GCA_019843815.1 Montemys delectorum
TGCCGTTCACCCCTGGAGCTGAGTCCACGCTCAGAGAGCAGCAGCGACTGCTCTTCGCCAGCCTCGCCCGGAAGAGACTGTCTGGAGACCAGTACCTCGAGGCCTGGTGCAGCATCTGGCCCAGGTTTGGACTCCCACCTGCAGCCGGGGCAGCTTTCAGCCCCAGCCCAGTCGCGAACCGTCACCTCCTCCTTTCTGATCAGGGACATCCTTGCTGACTGCAAACCTCTTGCGGCCTGTGCACCCTACTCTAGCAGTGGGCAGCCTGCAGCCCCTGAGCCTGGGGGCCGCCTTGCGGCCAAGGCCGGGGAGGACTTTCGAGACAAGCTGGACAAAAGTGTCAGCAGTGCATCATCCGACTCTGAGTACAAAGGTAAGAAACCAAGGGGAAACCGGGGGTGGGTAGGTTGTAAAAAGTGACATGTAAAACTTGAGAGCGCACACTTGGTGACAGGAACATAGTCATCTTCAGGATCTCCCAGGCCCAGGCTGAGAGTTGGTTTTTGTCTAGACCTCTCTCTCAGCCTCAAAGGTTGGGGCCCTGGAGCAACGAAGAGTTCAGTGTGTGTGTGGCTCGGAGAAGCTGAGGAGGGTATTGTGTGTGGAGGAGAGCAAGCCTCCCCAGGTGTACAGAGCAAACTTTGGGAAGAGCCTCACCTTCTGAGGATCCCTGGGAGGAGGAGACCTTGCAACAGTGCATAGCTTGGAGGCCTTGCTGGAGTGAGAGCCTGGTAGAAAATTCCCACCAGAGCCCCTTAGGACAGTACGAATTTTCTGGCTTTTAATCTGAATTTTCCAAAAAGAGAAAAAAGTGAACCTCCCCACCCATTTGGTGCCGTGGTGTAGTCTAGGCCTGTGAACCACGAAGAAGAAGAGAGGCCAGGTGGCTGGAATAGGGTCTGAGGCGGAGGGAGAAGAACGCCACACCTACACCGCAGCTCTCTCTGACTGGGTCTTCAGTGGGTTGAACAGTGGTCACCAGACTGTGGTCAAGACCCAGAGATTCCTGAGTGGCCCTGTCAACTTAGTTCTACTTTCTCTTTGGGAATCTCTGATGGCTCCCTCTTCATTCTGTCTTAACTAAGAAGCTGAGGTGGTATTAAAGGGAAAGAGGAAAGGAAGAGAAGAAAGGAAAGAAGAAGGGAGGGAGGAAAGAAGGAAAAGGTTCCTTAGTTTTGTGTCTTCCCTTTAGGCTCTGCCTTAACTTTAGTTGTTTATCGGATCCAGGAGCACAAAGTTCTTTCCCGGGAGAAGTTAAGTGTCAGAGGCCACGGGTGTCAAAGATTTCAGGGGATGGAGCTCTCTTGCCAAGCAGCAGGAAACCAAGACCTGGTAGACTGCTCCTGAATTTGTAACTGATTCCCCAAACCTCTTCCTCAGGTGAATGCTTTGCTGTACAGACAGCATGTCGCCGCATGCACCTCCTGGTCTCTATTTGTGCTAAATTTCATAAAATTCAGTTAGAATTGAGTCTTCCTTTCAATCAAGAATTCCTCTGAGGGATAGACACAGGCTCTAAACTGAAGCCCATCAGGGGTTCTAGTCTAGGTCTCCTTTCTCTCTTCTTCCCCTAGAGGAAATGGCTAGGTGGCCTTCAACCAGGCTGTGGAACCATCATCTCTAGACAGCCCCCATTCTAACCACAGCACTCAGGAAGAGGTGTTCTTGGAAATTTGGCCCTTTTGCCTCTCCCCTTCCCAGGGGCCTGTTTAGAGAGGCAAATAGAACTCACCTTGGAGAAAGGGGTGTGTGTGTGTGTGTGTGTGTGTGTGTGTGTGTGTGTGTGTGTTATTCCTTACAATTTGCAACTGGCTCTACCCAGCTTCATGATTAGGGCAAAGAGCAATTGGGTCCAGCCCCGCTCTACATTTACTTCCTTTTATGGTTTTGCCCCTGAGCAGGATTTTGAGGAGAGATTCCATTTCGTTTAAGATAATTGGAATATCAATTTTCTTCTCCCGTCCCTGATGATATCTGAGGAGGGAGATGACGAGAGAGTGGAGCCGGCTACATATCACTTAAACAGGTTTGGAGCAGAGATGCTGTAGAAAGTTCCAGCCACCCCTAGGCACTGGCTGTTGCTTTTGCCCTTAACAAAAGTCTCTGAAGTGAACGTGTGTGTGTGTGTGTGTGTGTGTGTGTGTGTGTGTGCAAAGCCATGCCTAGCACATTTCTCAAACAAAGTGACTTTTATAAAGTCTGACTTAGGAAGCTAATTCGAAAGACAGACACAGGATCCAGCCCGGAGGGCATTTAAGTCCTTCATCACAGCCACAGGCCACTCTGAGTCATTCTGTCCTTGCAAGGAGGGGTGGACAACAGGCCAGTCTCATCACAAGTTTCTGGTCTGAAAGGTTTCTTAAACAGTAATTACCAAAGTTGAACAGGGCTCTGGAAGTAAGGCAGTGACAACAGTACACTGGCTGGAGCTCTGGACTCTTGGAGAAACCAAAGTAGGCTTCACTCCAGAAAGGGTCTCTGGCCCCCGGGCTCCATCAGACGATGGAGATGGAGTGTGGCTCTGAGGATGAAGTGTGAAAAATTGGACACAAGGTAGACAGACGGAACTGCGTGAGTCCTAAAGGCTCCCGCAGAGCCGGGAAAGGACTAAAGTTTAAAAAAGAAACGGCTGGCCACTCCACAGGAATGGGGTTGTTATCAATAGTCCAAATAATTAGGGGGTAAAGTAAGATTTCTGCAACATCAAGTTGGAGTTTTGAATAAGGATAAGTTTTAGGCTTTCAAGGGAGAAAAGTCATCTTTGTCCCTGCCAGTTCCAAAGCCTCCTAGAGGAGGGGAAAGCCGAAGGGAAGGACCGCTGGGGCAGTTACTCGGGTACTCCGTGCTCCTCGGGTGCTGGGGCTTCAGGCTCCCTCCCTGTCGTGAAGCACAGCCTTTCCGGCTGAAAAGCCTCCCTCCCCAGTGGCTCAATTAACCGGATTATTGTTTCCTACAGAGAAAAATCACCTCGCATTCAGCTGAACCCTGTCACGGCAAATGCCATGCACAATGAAACTCACCATAAAAGAAAATAAAGAAAGGAGGGAGTAGGGTGGGCGGGAGCCCCAGCCTACAGGGTTGTTTTGGGAGACGTGGACGACTCTGTTCCAATCTTCCCTTGGGAGATGGAGATGGGAATGCCTGACTTGTTCAGATAAATGAGTGTTTTCTGTAAGTCAATCCCAACGAAAGTAGAGGAAAACGAACTAATCTAGTTCTGTCCCGTCTACGGTGGACCTCAGGAACCGGGAACAGATGGCTGTTTGCCCGACCGAGGACAGTTGTGCGGGTGGGGTGGGAGCCACAGCGGGCACAGCGAAGCTGGGACCTCTGTTATGCCCGCAGCCCTCCGCGCCCAGGGACGATAGATATTTCTCGCAGCTCCGAGCGCTCTCAGATGCTGGCCATGACGGCTTTCCAACCGCTTACTTCGAAATTGGTCTATAGGAAGCCATCTCTATAGATTCCTGGCAGAAGCAGGGTCGGTAAGGCGTGGGCACTTCCTTCGAGACGATGGGATGCTGAGGAGCAAACAGGGTTTTGTTTCTCCACGCGGGCTTTGCGCCTAAACGAGGAGCCTATCCTCCAGAAATCCGATCTCGGCCAGTGGCACTCTAGGCCAGTCTGCCCCAGGCAGTCTTTATCTCCCCCTCCCGGGGAGGAGGGGGAGTGAGGCGGGAGAAAAAGAGTTGAGTTTCTTCAGGGAGCTGCCAGCGGCTTTGGCCCCCGCGCACTTACTTCCTACACTGTTTCCTTTTCGCTCATAGTTCACATCCTTTTGCAGGCCGGGAATCCTGGCTCCGATGGCCAGGCCGCAGAGTCCCCTCGGGCTTGGGTGCTATGGGACCCCAGAGGTCTCCGCCCTGACAACTGGGACCCGAGGTTGCAGGCACTGCCGAGCCTTGACTTGCTTTCTGTGTCTCCGCAGTGAAGGAGGAGGGCGACCGCGAGATCTCCAGCTCTCGGGACAGTCCCCCCGTGCGCCTGAAAAAGCCACGGAAAGCACGCACGGCCTTCACCGACCATCAGCTTGCGCAGCTGGAGCGTAGCTTCGAGCGGCAGAAATACCTGAGCGTGCAAGACCGCATGGAGCTAGCCGCCTCGCTCAACCTCACCGACACGCAGGTCAAGACCTGGTACCAGAACCGCAGGTGAGGTTTCGCTGTGGGGTGGGGTCGGTAGGGTACTTCTTCTGGAGCCTTGGGTCTTCCCCAATCTGCAAAAGTAGGGAAACTGAGGCTCTGAGAAAAGACTCACTGTGTTCCACAGGAAAGGACAGAAAGGACATCAGCCTGGAATCCAGGACAGGGTTTCAAGCCCTGCTCCATCCCAGCCCAAGTCCCCAAGGACAGCCCTAGGCCAGGCTTTGAGGCTACTGGGCTCTTCGGCTGGAAGGCCCAAGCCCTTAGGGGAGAGTGGCAGCCCCAGTCTCCAGAAAGCAGAGAGGTCCCTGAGGTGGTTGAAGGAGTCAGTGGTGACTGCCTGTATCTCAGAGCATTTCTTCCTTGGGCCTCCTAGCATTTACAGCCCCAAAGGGGCTCTCAGCCTCACCCCACCGCTCTGGGACAGAGAGAATGGGAAATCAGTATTGAGACACTGGTCTTGAACATGCTTCTTAATCTCCGTCTTGGACATTCATAGGACTTAAATAGATGTGTATAATATACGTGGACAGACACGCCAGCCAGCATAGTGACACACACACTTCCCACATTCATAGCAGAGGCAGGAATGGTGCCTTCCATAAACAAGCCTCAGAACACACAGCCCCATTAATAATAAATACCGATTACTGCTTCAGGCATCAATAATTAAGGCTCATTGCAGTAATTATACAATTATGATGATGATGAATTATTCAGGGGGGTGGGGACAGGGCTAGTGACTGAGCCCACCTCAACTTCACTGGAACCCAGGCAAGCATCCCCAACCTCACTACAGGTGGGTACAGAGCCATGAGGTTTGACTTCCTCACATCTGCCTTGCCCTAGGCCTCTCAACTTCTGGGCCAGTGGGGCTCCAGGCTATCTATCCCACGTGTGAGAGAGAAAGAGTGTACATTCCTTCAGAGATCTTTGCTTGCAGTCCCAGCCTACTTGCTTCAAGTCCGAGCCTCTGGGGCTACTCGGGATCAGGGATAAGGGTGAGGCTGGGCACAGGCTACCACTTTCATTAGGGACCTTCCCAGCGGAAGCATATCCAGAGGGAGCCCCACAATATGAGTTTGTAACTGCACTTAGGAGTGAGACCATCTGGCTTGGAGCAGGGGCTGTGCCTGCCACTTTGCAGACCGTCGTGAAAACTAGTTCAGACCTAAAGCTTTTAATCTGTAAAATGGGGACAAAAGTCATGGAAAACCAGTGGAAGAAAGTGATGCATGGATGCATTTGACATGGATACTCCATTATTTATTAACAAGTTAGCATGTTCCCCATTGGCCACCTTGCACCTCTCAGTGCCAATCACTAGGAAGGGGCAAGGGTTGTGAAGGTCCTAGCCCTGATCCCTTCGTCTGCCTTGATTTCGGTTCCCAGGACTAAATGGAAGCGACAGACGGCCGTGGGGCTGGAGCTGCTAGCGGAGGCAGGCAATTACTCGGCGCTCCAGAGAATGTTCCCGTCGCCTTATTTCTACCCCCAGAGTCTCGTTTCCAATCTGGACCCCGGCGCTGCACTCTATCTGTACCGTGGACCCAGCGCACCGCCACCTGCCCTCCAGAGACCTCTGGTGCCCCGCATCCTCATCCACGGACTCCAGGGCGCCAGCGAGCCGCCCCCGCCGCTGCCCCCGCTGCCTGGTGTCCTCCCGCGCGCCGCGCAGCCCCGGTGAAGCTCCCGCTTGCCCCAAGCCGTGCTCTGGGACCCCCAGCTCAGGCTGGGTGCGGGTCCCTCCCTTCGCCCCGGGGCAGGGCTGCTGGGCTCCCCTCCGCAGCCTAGTGTTCCCGTGTGGGAGAAATTCAGAGGCTACCCTTCCCCTACGTCCTCTCTCTTGGCTGCTCCATCCAGGAGCCACTTAACACTCGCCGTATGTACATATGCGCCCCTGCCCACCTCTCATCCACCCCCGGGTCCCTGCGGGCTTCCCCAGGTGCCCCCTGTCCCTTCAGCAGCAGGTAGGGGACGCCGGAGCCCCAGGCCTGGGCCCACCCTTCTTGCACCAATGTGGGACAGGGTGGGAGCGCTGTACGGAGCTCCCCTCCCGTTTCCTTTATTCTCCCTGAGCCCCGGGCTAGCAGCGGAGCTGTACATACAGTGTGCAAAGTGTATATGAAGTTATTTATTCGTGACCCATGAGCCCGTGACCGTGTCCGTGAATCAAGTGAGTCTGTGGCCTGTGCCCTCCCCATCCCGGGTGGGGCAGTAAGGGGCCGAGAGGACTTGCCCACGCATCCTGGCCCCCAGCCCCACTCCCTCCACCCAGGTCCCAGGGCAGCTCTAGGGTTTTTTCTAAAATGTGGAAATAAACTTCTTACAAATGTCTAGGCGCCTGTCCGCGCTACCGTCCGTTGGCTCCCGCTCAGGCCCTCCCCATTCCTTCCTCCATAAATAACTTTGGCACCTCTCGAACTACAGATCCTTTCATTCGCAAGAAGTAAAGTTTCGTCTCCCTCTTGTCCTGGTCCCCAGTTCCTGGGTGCTGTAGTCATGCTTAGGAGACCCCGACTGGACTCCCAGGGGTCTCCCCGTTTTCACCCCGAGGCTTTCGGCCTTCCCATCTGATTCCTCCCGCTTCCACACAGTCTTGGGGGTCACGGGCGAGGCCAACGCTCGGTCTCCCTCTGCTGCGTGGCGGCGGCGAAGCACTGAGTCGATTCATCTGGCTCAGGCCAGGGCGCCGGCAGCTGGTGCCCGGCCCTGCTGGCGCGGGGCAGACAGATGGACTCCGAGGCTGCTCCCCATTGCCCCACCCTCCACCGCCCGGCGCCCTCCGCTTTGGCTACCCGCAGCTCCTAGTCTCTAAAGCCTGGTAGGACCCCGTGGGCCTTCGCGAGCTTGACGTCACGTCGGGCAACCCTTTGCTGTCTCTCTCCATCCTCCCCTTGTCCCTGTCCTGGGAAAAATAGGAGCAGGGGAGGGAGCAGATCAACCACTCGCCTCTGGCTCTGTGTTTTCAGGGGAGTCAGCCTCCAGATCACGTTCAAAGGGCCAAGGTCAACTCCTGACACTGGTCGGTCTCCCGGGACATGGGCGCAGGTGCTCCCCCTCCCCCACACCACCTGCAGCACACTGACCTGCAGATGGAAGAAATGCTAGGGAGTTTGGATACTTGCAAGCCATGCACCTTCCTAGCATTTCTGGCCCAACTTGAGAGAATGTGGCGGTGGAGGGAGGGGGCGTGTTCAGAAAGACACCCCCGCCCCCAACCATTTTGGCTACTGTTTCCTCCCCACCCACTCCCAGCATCCTCGCACCCAGGCTTTTCTTTTCTGGGATGGTGGGGGTATTATTCTAATTTTGCAAAATGCACAGCAGCTAATTAAGTCAAGGAGCCCCTCGGCTTTGGAGTTCTTTTGCATGTGAATGCGGGTTGGTAAATCCCTCGCTCTGGCTGTGGTGGGGTGTGAGGGGAACTGTCCCCAACTCAGGGTTAATGAAGTGGGAAAGGAGTCTCTCATAGCCTCCTGCAAACAAAACCCCCCAGCAACAAACCCTGCCCAAATCCTACACGGATTGACTTAAACCCAGGGGATAAGTGCTTTAAATTAATCTCATTGAATAAGAATGAGACCAAACAAAACTCTTTAAAATCATATTAAAAATCTATCAAAGGACAACTTGCGGTGGTGTGCTTTTCATTTTGTGAGAGTGGAGGAGGCAGGCTGGAGCAGCCACCCTCACATTTACACAGTGCAGAGTAAACCGCAGACATATTCTGACTATGTAATTGTCCTTGTACCGCAGAGGCGATTTCATATCTTACATTAATGAAGAACAAGGCTTCCCTACAAGTTTATAATTACAATATTTTAAATTGTCCTGCACATCCCACCTGTAATAATAACTCCACAACCTCTGCAGTGGGGTGGGCTTGTGCTTCCCATCCATTTAGAAGGCTAAATTGGTTTCTCTGTTCCTAACCCAGGGGCTGGGTGCCCTCATTTAAAACAGAAAAAAAAAAATGACCATGAGATCCCCAGTGGACCAAGCAATAAGGCAGGTCCTGAAGCAAGTCTCTCCTTTCTAAATCTCGACTCCAAAGGGCTGGAGCAACAAAGTTTATGAGGTTAGCTCTTTCAGCCGGTCCTCAGCTGTAAACTTATGGAACCTGGGCTGCTTTTTATCTTGGGGGTGGGGGGACACTACCAACAACTTGGCTCCATATTTTCCTAAGGTCTAGCAGACTGTGGAAGTTTGATGGTCATGTGGGCAAATTGGAAAGGCCTGGTAATCATTTTTCAATCCTGAAAGCTTGTCACTGGAAAGGCATGAAGGTCCCATCTCTGAGAGTGGTGGTTGTGGTTGAAAGGCTTCTGCTGGCTGTGTGAATGAAGTGTTGGGCCCAACCAGTGGCAGCTTAGAACTACCTGCTCTGAGAGGGGCCAGGAGGACAGAAATCAGCAGCCCCCTGGGCTACCATAAATGTCCTCGGCTGGGTTATGCTTGGTCCTGGCTCCTGTGGGAGTGGAGGACATCCATGGTGTCCCACTGAAGACAGTTGCTCATCAAGGGCTCTCTGCCCTCCAGTGGTGGCTCTTCCCAAGCAGGACAGCAGCTGGGCTCAAATGGAGAGGAGGCTTAGGGCCTCAAACAAGCACTCTACAGTCACAGTACTCCCTTTGCTGTTTGAATCTTAAATATGGCAACCAGGCTGATGTCAGAGATAACGCTGAGTCTGGGGCCTTAGAAAAAGGTATGATTAAAAACACACACAAAGGGCTGGAGAAATGGCTCAGCAGGTAAGAGCACTGTTTGCTCTTCCAGAGGATTTGGATTCAAATTCCAGCACCCACATGGCAGCTCACAACTGTCCATAACTTCAGTTCCACGGGATCTGATACCCCCAGGGACACAAACACAAGCAAGACACCAACACTCACTCTCACTTACTGTGCATACTGAAATGGGCTAACACTCTGTCCAATTGATACCTGGAATGTACAACCTATCACGATCCATGAGAGATATTCATTTTAAGGTTGTTTAAATTTAGAGAACATTAAGCCTTCACCTGTTAAGTCCCCATCACCTTATTGACTGGCTACCCTGCTAACTAAGCAGCAGGTCCACCCAGCATCTGACAAGACACCCTTGCTAAATTAGAAAACTCCATGTGTAAACGTCAACCGTAGGTGAGGTCACTGGTACTGCAGGGATGTCCAGCGCACTTCACAGCCCTGCGGCGGAGCTGTTAGACTTGTTGCCGGGAGGCAGACTCAGGTTTTTCCGTGGCCATCCCTGATTACAGGCACTAATCCTGTTTTCTCACAGCTGGTTGAATCTTCATTGTTTGATCCCTCACTTCCCATCAAGAGCATGTAAGTCACTACAAATCCAAAGAAAGGTGGCCGATTTGCCCAGTTAGTCCAACACCTGCTGCACCTTCAAATTATCCTTATCATCTCAGCAACAGGCTTTCTGGATTCTGTGACTGCTAACCCTGGCAGGGCCATGCTTCCTTCCCCTTTGGCAAGCGCAGCAGCAGCAGCAGCAGCAGCAGCAGCAGCAGCAGCAGCAGCGCCTTTTTCCTAGTGTGGGTGTTCACTGACCTTCCACCCTGCCAGCTCTCAGGAGGAGCAAAGTGCTACTACAGCACTTGCCCTAGGGCTGACTTCAGAGGGCCTGGGTGGGTGGGCACACAGTAACCCAGAGGAAGGCAGACACACAGAATGGTGTCTGAATCAAGCATGCTGAGCTTTAACCCTTTCTCTCCTGAGTCCTCTGTAGTGTCCAACTCTTACATTTATTGAGAAATCAATACACTCCAGGGGTCCTCTTTCAAACCTCCCAGAAACACAATAGTGTGTGGGTTCTGGGTCTGGGTCACACACAAAGACCTCAGACCCTGAAGAGCCAAAAGGCAAAAGGCTGGTGTCTTTTGACTTCAAAGGCAAATAATAAAAAGGCAAAAGTAAATCAATTAGCCCAGAGAAGGGAGTAGTCTGTGGATACAAACGAAAGGGGAGGCAGCGCACACCGCGCTATGCTGTGCTTAAGGAAGAAAGAAGCGTCTTCCAACATAGCCAGGTTTTTGACCCAAGGTAAAAGCCCCCGGCCCTTCCTAACAGAACATATGGACTAAGAAAACAACTATTCAACAAATACTTTATCCCTCTGTACAAAATTCAATTTCTGTTTTTAACATCTTTTCTCTTACAACACTCATGCAGTACACATGTGGCTGCTTATCCTGGCAAGCTTGCCAGGAGCTACACTCATCCAGGCTGACACACAGGATGCTTGTTGTCCATGAGCAATCTCACAAGAGGCTTGGCCAAAGGTAGGTGACTGTCTAGCACCAGCCCCTGCCTACTTGGTTTTCATTAGGGCTCCTCCAACAGGCGAGGATCTGTGCTCTTCTGAGTCTGTATTCATGGAGAGATGCCAGTTATTTTTCAGAGTATTTTGATGATAAGAACAGGACATCAATCTAAAGCCACGAGGCCATGTTGGATCCACCCTGACCTGGTCCTGTAGAGACTAAAAACAACCAAAAGAAGCTTGCTGGCCGGTGGTGAGCCTTCTGGATATAGAAGCATCGTCATTCTCTCCATAGCCCAGGAGCCACCTGAAGGCCCTGCTGTTTGCCTTGCTTTCTGCCCTTTGTGCCACCACCCTCCAGCCCACTTGAGTGCTCCGAGTGCAGGACCTCAGCAGGCACAAGGTGGCGCTTCCTCTGGGTCTTCCTCCGAGGGTCAAGCCTGAGGAACAGTAACAGCAGAGGGGAAAACTTTAGTGTTTTCTTTCCCATTTGGAAAGAGGCTGACAGCATCTGGCTGTGAGACCAGGAGGCTGACATTTTTGTATGAGCAGAAGAACAGCTTCTTCAATAGCACTTGTTTTAATATTCTATGCACCACAAGATTAGATACGGTACTGACAGATTTTCATAATGGTGGCAAAATATCATGGCATTTTTAAAAGTGAGGCTTTGTTCTGAGTTGTTTTCATGGGGAAAAAAGAAGAAGAAATCTACACTCTCACATTCTGACGGCAATGAGGTGTATGAGACAGTAGTTTGCCCATGGATGGGAAAGCCCACAGAAACCCGATAGTACAAAGCAGTTTAGCAGCAGAGCTTCCATGTGCAGGCCTTGGGGATGAACCCTTGAGGGCAGACTATAGGCACAGTGCCCTGCTAGGCCAGCTCCAAGTTGGGTATCTATGCAGCTGCTCCAACACTCACTAGAGTGCAGAAGATACCCTGATCCCATAAAACCCAAGCCCAAGGGCATCTGAGCACAACCACTACACAAATCTGGGGCTGGAAGGAGATCATCCCTTGTCCTGATCCATAAGATGTCAAAGCCTGCTACCAGGCTCAGTACAGAAGCCTAGAAAACTTCAGGAAAAACAGTAGTCCTACCAATTGATCAAAAGAGAGAATTTGAGCTGGGCGGTGGTGGCGCACACCTTTAATCCCAGCACTTGGGAGGCAGAGGCAGGCAGATTTCTGAGTTTGAGGCCAGCATGGTCTACAGAGTAAGTTCCAGGACAGCCAGGGCTACACAGAGAAACCCTGTCTCAAAAAAACAAAAAACAAACAAAAAAAGAAACTTTTTTTTCTTGCAACAGAGAAAATCAGTCTTTGCCAAGAAAAAAGATTTGAGGAAAGGGTGTGTTAGCAATGATATTTAGGACTTTATTTATTCAGTAAGTGTGCTGAAGCAAGGCTCAAGACCACACCCCGCATCCATGTCATCCTCATCTCACAGGGGGTCTATGTATTGTGCTCCCACTTTCTAATAAGCAACAATGCTGACCCTGAACTTCTACTTATATGAAGTGCACGTCCTTTAAGGCTGCTGTCTGAGCTTCCAGGTCGTGTGCACGGAGAGCTAGTCCAGGTGGTTGTTGGGAGCACTGCCTTGCTCCATAGAAAAGGCTGCAAGTTCCTGTACTTGCAGTTTAGTTTTAGTCAGGTTACATGACACAACGAAAGGTTCTGACAGGAAGGGATGCCTTTTCTTCCCTTTTGTTTGAAGTAGGTACTCACAATGTGTACAATTCTAAATTTAACTGAGTGAATTTCAAGATATGCAAAATTTCACTCAAAATACTCTCCCAAGCAAAAGTGCTTGCTTCTGCCATCACTATATACAACAGTAAACAAACTCTTATCTGGTGATGAGTCCATAAACTGCCTACAGAGCAAATACAGCCTGTGGGAAGTGGCTCAGAGCATCATACCCACGCCTTCAGCTGCTAGTGACAACATACCTCATAGGGACCCCTTCCAGGGTGCCCAGACAGGGAGCTGGGTAAGCGCTAAGCCATACTGCCAGAGACAGACTCTAGAAAGTGTGTCTGGGGCTGCGGTGGCTCAGGGGCAGTGTATGTTTAGCAGGCACAGGTTGTCCTGCTCACCTTCATGAATCACTGTCAGGAAGTCACTTCTAGCACCTCACACAAACCTAATGGCCCACTCATGCAGCAAACAAGCAGGTACCCATACATTCCAACTCAGGCTGCTATTAGGTGGGCAACCCTGCAGGGCTTCACTGCTGTCACAAAAGCTGTGCCAACAGCATGCACTTCTCCCACGGCCAGCTCCCAATTTTCTCCTTTGTTCTTAGGCCCACAGCAGAGAGGGTGCAGTGCAGATGGGAAGGTGAACCCTCTAACCCTAAGCATGCATCCAGCATTCATGCCTTCTGACAAGCTGCCGCTGTCTCAGAATCCCGCCAACTTTCTAGCCCTCCAAATACCTGCCTGCACCTTCTGATTTGGGCTTCCTGAGGAAATTTTGTGGTTACCAAGCAACAGATCAGTTTCTCTAACTGCAGGGAACTCTCTTACAGTGAGGGCTGAAGACCCTGTTCTCCAGGCTCAATTACTCAGGACAGGTAGTCAGCCTAACTAGTAATCATCCCCACTGCCACCAAGGTCCCTTAAGGAAGTCCTGCACAGTCCTCTCTCAACTTTTTCAACAAGCAATTGCCTAGGCAAAAAGCAATTTAACCCAGGACTTTGCTCACAGCATTCTTTTACAGGACATAATTTATTTTACTCATTCATTCATCCATTCATGTTTTTCTCAAGACGGGGTTTCTCTGTGTAGCCCTGGCTGTCCTAGGATTCACTCTGTAGACCAGGCTGGCCTGAACTCTGAGATCCACCTGCCTCTCAAGTGCTGGGATCAAAGGCGTTTGCCACCATGCCCAGCTCATGACAGGAAAAGATCCATTTTAAGTCACCATTGTGTCTTATTATTTTAAAAAGTTGCTTTAGGGTCATGGCACATCAAAGCCTTTAAGATTTTTGTTTTGTTTTTTTGAGACAGGGTTTTCTTTATGTGACAGAGCCTGGTCTGCCTCTGCTTACTGAGAGCCAGGATTAAAGGTGTGCGCCAGATTTTAAAGCCACTCAAGCATACCTTCTCCTTGATGACTACTGCTTGAACTCCACCTTACTTTCCTGGTGCCTAAAAGCAGGAATGTACCTTTTTCTTTCTGAGAGTCACCCATAACACTAAACAGTAAGTCCAAGCTAACACTGGACTGTGAGTTTCTTTATAATTTCTGGCTTTTAGTTTTTACAATGGGCATGTGTTCTTTTAGTAAGAGGGGGAAAATCAGTATATTCTGTTTACAGGAAACAGGTGTAATTTGTCCTATGCCAAAACCTCAAAGTATTTTGATTTTTCTACTTTGGCCTCAGTTATTTGATTTCTCAAGCCTTCTTTTGTTGCACTGTAATTAAGATGCCCAGGAACAAATTCTTCCTTTCCAGCCTTTCCTGCTTTCTAATCTGGAATCTCTGAGTCTATGTATACAATCCAGAAGGCATTAGTGACCTCAGGTGACATCAGGCTGACTACAAGTTTCTCCACTGTGCCTGGATAAACTGAGGAGGAAATGGCAGACTATCATCAGGGTTCTGTTGGCTTTTAGATGACAGGAAGAAAGAGAAGGGAGCACCTTCCTTCCCCTAGTACAGCATGAAACTCAGGTGAAGCAGCAGCCAGCGTGGGAGGCTCACTTCCTGAAGGGAAGCATTGCCATTTAACATCCAACTCGCTAATGTCACTGGTAAGAAGGAAAGGCAGCATATCCAGGCCCAGCTTTGAGTTGTATGGGCAGCGATACTGGCTGGCAACCCAACCAGTGAGGATTTCATCTCTGATTCTCAGAATTCAACTAAGTCTAGTTTCTGTGTCACCATGGGCCCTATTGCAGACAGAAGTCAGTCCTAAGCAATGTGTGCTGGTTAGAGTTTTGTCAACTTAATACAGGCTATAGTTATCTGGGAAGAGGAAATTTCACACGGTTCAGAAAAACCTCCACCAAATTGGTCTGTGAGGAAGTCTGTGTGAGTATTTCTTGATTAATGATTGATGTGGGAGGGCTCAGTCCACTGTGGGCAATGCAATTTCAGGAAGGTGGTCCTGCATGGTAGAAAAAATCAGGCTGAGCAAGCCATTGAGAAGCAAGTCAGGATTATGCCATGGTTTCTGCTTTACTTCCTAACTCTAGGTTCCCACCCTGACATCCCTTAGCGATGGACTCTAAACTACAGGACACCTGAACATTCAGCTTCTGTCAAAAAACAAGCGTACTGAAGAATGGAACAGAACTTAGAGTCCTTAGCTAGAAGCAGGCCAATGTTGAGAATGTGAGGTATGGAAACTGGCAAAAGCCTGTTGAAGCTAGAGCTCATACATAATATGGGAGTGGAGAGGCCCTGTCAGGGGACTCAGAGGAAGTGTTGAACTAGAGTCCTCTAGTGGGAGGAACCCTGAGCTTTCTTAGCCCAGAAGACCAAAATTCTTAGGAGAATTCTCAGCCCTTAGGTTTGGACCTCAAGTGTCAGGTGGCCATATTGGGGAGTGGGGAGAAGAACAGAATCTGCTGGCAGTGGTTGGCACCCCAGTTCAGACACTGAGCAGTGGGTTTGGAAAGGGCCTGAGCAGGGAGGACAAGCAGCAACATGGATGACTACTGGTGTTATTTCAGTTCTCCATAAAAACATTATGAATTACTGTTAAGGTGGTTAAGTAGTGGGGAGCCCTGGAAAACAAACATATTTAAAACTGTTATCATTAGATTCTGAGAATACCGATTGACCAGCTGAAGAGCAGAACCTTGAGCTCCAATCCGAGGGCTCAGCCTCTGGGCCTCCCATCTAATACACCTGTCTGTAACCTGGGTGATATCCTGAGTGCATTTATTACTTTACAGAGGGAGGCCAATGCTCTACTGGATCCAAAGGACAGGCTCAGAAGGTGTCCTTCAAGCTGGACAGATATGAGTCCCTTACCTTGAAAGTAAGGGGAAAGGAGCTTTCATGTGTGCAATCACCAGGCTGAGTTAGCCAGATCTGATCTGGACTTGGAAGCCTTGGGATAGGTGCATCCTGCTGACAGCAGCAGAGCTTCAGGGAGCTTCAGGCAGCCTCATCTGTGCACAGGAGGATGAAGATGGATCATCTGAGGACAGGGCCAGTCCCTGGTTGTGGTGGACATGGAGTCACAGCTCCTATATATATCATGAGCGGAGCACCTGTGCTAGGCAGTCTCTACTGCATATGTGAATAGTTTTCATGAAGCAGATGAGTATTCTTAGTAGAGATAATATGGGACAGACAGTATAAAGGGGAGGAGGTAAGGACCACCATGTGATATATTGCCTCTTGTGGACCAGGGACTAGTTGATTGGTGTCACTAACACCTTGATGCAGAGGTGCACACATAACATCTGAGTGAGTCTCACAGAGAACAATTGATAGGGAACCCTGGCCTATTTTGGGAACTCTAATGGTGTGCAGGGCCACCAGGGACAGGCCATACTACTCATCAGAGGATGTTAAAGAGACAAAGGTCAGGCCATAGTAGATCAAAAAGAGGAATGGGGGGAAGAAGAGAGGCTTCCCTGAGCACTCTTGGCTTCACACTGCACTGCAGGCCAGGCATTCATGGTTTCCTCCTTCACTAGCTGATGATCTGCTGTCCTTCCCACTTTACAGACAGGCTGTCACCAAGTGCTAGGGGGTTAGGAGTATCCAGGAAGGGCCAACTCCAGACTTTGGGACCTCTGGGGCCTTCCTACCTCTTCGCGCACAGAAACTGACACCACTTCAGAGCCAGACTTTACTCATGAGTATCTCTTTACAGGCCTGTTGCTGCCTACCCCACAAGCAGAGCCATAAAGCTCACCCGTTCTATATACAACCTTGTCTCTTGCTCTAAGTCCATTTCTTTGGTTACACAAAGAATGATCTCACATTTAAAAAAAAATCCCCTTGGACTGGAAAGATGGCTTCCTGGGTAAAGGTGCCTGCTACGCAAGCCTGCTGACCTGAATCCGGTCACTGCCCTAACTCCATGTACAGTGGGAGGAAAGAACCAATGCCACAAACACACACGGGGGGGAGACGGGGGACAAGGGGAAAGGGAGAAGGAAGGGGAGGGGATAAAGTTCAGACCTCTTTACAGGGTTACATACTTGTTACTTAGCTCAAGAATGACTCTGGAAACAATCATCACTCCAGCAGAGAATGGTCTTCACAGGATAATGCACACAAAAGAATCAGCTTGGCACAGCACATGAGTCCTCGGGAGAGATGCCCCTGCTGCTGTCAAGCAGTTCACATTTCACATGCTGAGTACAGCACACTGGTGACCTGGAAGGCTGGCTCTCAATGACCCCACCCCTTTGGCTTTTTGAAACAAGACTTCTCTGTAGAGCTCTGGCTCTCCTGGAACTCACTATTTAGACCAGGCTGGACTTGAACTCATAGAAATCCACCAGACTCTGCTAGGATTAAAGGTGTACTCCACCACATCCTGCGGCACCCTCTTTTTGAGTTCAACAAGTTAATCTTATTTTTTGGACTGCTACTTATAGGAGTTCAGGGCCAGAATAAAGGGAGACAGCTCATACAGGTCATCATCAGAATGAAAGGTCTCTGTCTCTGGAGAACAGACTGAGGGAAGGGTGGGTTGTGTTGTGTACCCTCCTACTGCAGAGGTGGCTCAGCAGGAGTTGGGGAGGGCTTTTAGGATGAAGAAGATAAACTGTGGGCAGCAGGGGGAGAGCTAGGGCTATCACCACTCTCTTGACTTGTGGAGTGACAAGAGCCAGGTAAGCCAGACCAGGCAATGTTTAATGAGAACCACTCTCCTGTTGCACGCTGCCTCATCTGGTATGGCCAGTTTTCAAGACCAGCTACAGCTTCCAATTCCAGTCGTTGGATGACTCTAGCAACAAACATCACCATCTCCAATCTCCCAGGAGGGGCTGACTGCATTCCTGCTCTTTCTTGTCAGTCTTGACTGTGTGACAGAAAGCATACCCTATGGCTCCTGCTGTCTGCAGGTGACTCAGGTGTGGAGGAAGCTCAAGGTCACTGTGAATTCCCCCTAATTGCCTCATTAGCTGGGTGCAGGTGAGGGTGTGTTTGTTCTACAAGGAGGCAGAAAGCTGGTAATTGCACAATGTCACATAGGAAAAAAAAAAACAAAACAAAAACAGTTATAGGAACAAAGAGGATAGATGTAAAGGTTGCGTGTGCAGAGCTGTAATTACCCCAGAGTCTAGGGCAGCAGGGCATACAGTATGGGAGCTGCAGAGAGAGGAGGGCCCACGTGGCCAGTCTACTTGGATGGACCTGTGAACATACTGTGAGCTTATGACAATCAGGCCTAGTGCCCTGTGCTGTTAATATTCTCTGTCTAGAAGAGCCCATTCACTCATTCAGTCATCTTCTCAATGGATGAGCACCCAGCCCATGCTTGTACATTTACACTACTGCCTGGCCAAGGCCCCTGTGCCTTAGTTCTGTGGCACAGACCCTACTGGCACCTGCCCGTCACACTGTTAAGGACACCCTTTTCAGTCCCCAAGTCAAGTCTGTTGTCATCTCTGTTGCTCTCTGTGACAGAACTGTGGTCTCTGGAGTGGGGCCTGGGCACTTGGTTTTTCGTGGTGCTTCCCAGCAGACTTGAGTAGATTCTTCTTTTCATCCACATCTGTGTGTCCCCACAGCTCTTGCTAGTGGTCTTATCTCTCTCTGCTGCTCAAATGAGACTGAGTTCTGGCCTTGGAAGAGTGGTGAAAACAGCAATGGTAGCTTACCTGCTCTCTTCCATACTCTCACCCGGGAGGCCAAGGAGACAAGGGGAAGCTGGACTAAGCTGCTCTTCCTAGGAGACTAGTGGCAATTTGGGGGTAGTCTGCCACCTAGTACACAGAACTTTGAAAGAAGATGACTCCTCTAGGTAGGCTTGGTCATCTTCACAGCTCACTGAATAATAACTGAGTCCACCTCCCTTCATAGTAGAACAACTCCCTTTCCCTCAGAGTTCCAGATGATCCCACCCATCTAATCCAAAGTGTTTCTTTTGTACCTACTGTGCACCAGGAGTGTGTTGCAGGCACAGTGAACAAAAAGCCTGACGTAGTTTCTGCTGGGGCACCTCAGACAAATCCCACATGGAGAACTGATTGTGCCAGTGTGTCAGAACAAGTGAGGGCATCTGTCTGTTCAGGCAGCTCTGAGAGGTGAGGGGGAGAGCCCACGCCAGGCCCAGGTCTTGAAAATGACAGTAGGATGTCACCAAAGGCTCTAAGTCAGGGCTTCATGGGTTAAGAGGGGAGTGGGAGCTGTCTGCATAGCAGTGGCCACAGGAGGCATGGAAAGAGACCAGGACCTCAGAAGAAGTCAGCAGCCAAGAGTGATACTCAAAAACACAGAGTTTTAGAAGTCGAGGGAAGAGATGGAGTCAAGTAGGCCCAAGGGACCAAGGCTGTATGTGCTGCAAGATGGAGCAGGAGAGCACCAACTTAGGTGCAGTAGACATGCATGGAGAAAGCCTCATGCTTCCAAGTGGCTGTGCCCAGCCTCTCATCTCACATTTGGCCAATCTGTTTTTTGCAGAATAACTGGCTCAAAGAAATTGAGAAAAAATTCATAATGGGCAAGAGTCCAGGTTTTTCTTCAGCTAATTAAGTGATATTAGGGAGGTTGTAAATGCCACGTAAAAATTGGCAGGCAAGCTGCTCCTAATGATGAGGATATTGCTTCACAGGGCGATGCAGCTGCAGCTTCTTAGTGCTCATCTTCAGGGGACCTGATTCTGCTTTCAAGGTTGTTCCAGAGTGCTGGAAGGTTGCAGCTACTTCCATATATAGCCTGGTTCTTAGTCCCAGGAATACTAGGATACTGGAGGCCAGCAGAAAGGACTAGACAAGGCACAAGGCCACTGCCATAATGGTTAAATGTTTGTTTCTTACAAGACACCGAAGCAATGTTTCCTACTCAGCAGCTGTTTGTCTCCACAATGATGCACAGCAAGTACCTCAAGTCTCTTCCTTCAAGAGAACGAAAGGACAGTTCTTTAAAGGTGCACACAGCATGCAAGCCACTCAGCCTACCCACCTCGTGACACTTGGATAGACTTAAGATAGCTAATGGGGAACAAACAGAACCAACAGCAAAAGCTAAAGCAGTCACATAGGGTGAGCTTTTACTGGCTGTTACAATGCCACAGCACAGTGAAGGCTGTACACGTGAAAAGTGCCCCCAGCCAGTGAACCCCAGTGATGATGCATTTGTGCTAAGTGAGGGAGAGGCAAGTCTGCCGTCATGTTAAGGAAATGCCTGGCTATGCTTGTGGTGTGCTGGCCAGGTAAAGCCAGCCCTGCATGTTCTCCCTGACCAAGCACAGCCACATCTAGGAAGGGCCAAAAGAGGAGGCTTTAGAATGCTCGACTTTAATCTCAGCACTTGGGAGGCAGAGGCAGGTGGATTTCTGAGTTCGAGGCCAGCCTGGTCTACAGGACAGCCAGGGCTATACAGAGAAACCCTGTCTTGAAAAACAAAACAAAAAAACCAGAATGTTTGCCTTGTTGGTAAAATGGGAGCTAGCAACACTCTGTCGAGGATGGATTGAGAGAACTGATACGAGTCAAATAAAATGATTTAAGAACAGTTAACTGAGATTGCCATTCCTCTAATTAATTTTAAAGGAGGTAAAGCTGAGAACGGGAACAAGAAATTGGATTCTGATGATGCTGTCGCTGATGACCACACTGGAGGTCAGAAGAAGCTGAGAGAACTGTCTTGGGAAAGTGGT
>JADRCD010210409.1:0-16520 GCA_019843815.1 Montemys delectorum
GGGGGGGATGGTGCTAGGATCATGAAGGAGATATTTTTGTTTGAGAGTTGGTTGAATAAAGGGAAGAGGTTCTGTGTGCGGTTTGAATGAGTGTTGCAGGGAACTGGAAGGGTGTGAGTGGACAGCTGCTCAGGTCAGCCCTCAGTAGTGGTTACCAGCTACTGATTTAGCCGCTTTTCTCTCCTTCCCTCCCGTGTTAGAGAAAATAACAACATTAATAGAGATGATCTTCTACAATCTTACCTTTGAGTCCCACTGGTAGCTTTTATACTAACAACTCCTGTCTTTTAACTTCCAGGATTAGTTACCTACAAAGATCTCCCAGGGAGCCTATTAGCAGCTGACTCATCCTGTACACATTGAGATGTCATAGGGACATCTCCAGGGAGCTCTCCTTGGAGGTTTTTGGGGTCCGGGGTGGTGGGGTGGTGGGGTGTAGTCTTACACTGCTCTGTGGAAAGGCCTTCGGGGGCTTCTGATGGTCTGTTCTTGAGAATGGTATTCTTGTTTCTTCCCACTCCTATAAAGTCTCTGTTTAAGTGTTCCCCTTAGATAACGACTGCCGCCTTTCTTTCACTATGACACTATGGGCGTACAGGAAATGCCCTTCCTATTTCCTATCGCTTAGCTAGGTGGTCATTGTCTTAATTTCACGGGATGTGACTGAAGTTCTGGTCAGAGAGCAAACCCTCTACGCTAAGTCCTTACTTTCCCTTCTCATAGTTACATAAGTTTTTTTTTTTTTCAATTACGTCTTTTACTTTTGACATTGAGCAACACAGATCATCCTAGCTGGAAAATTCTTTCCCCCAAACCACTACCACCATTGGGTTGTTTATTCTTTTCTCCACCAAACTTCTAGGAAGACTTATTTATTTCTCCTTTCCCACAAAGGTTTTCTGGCTCTTATTTTAATATGGTCTACTCCCTGCCCCCACCCTAGTAATTTTCTTCTTTATGAAGTAATTTTTTTCCTCCTAGTAGTTATGTTTATGTTTCAATGGAGGAATAAAAATTATAGTAAGAACCATGGAACAAAACCTCCTCTTTATGAAATCAGGACCACACAGGTGTGCATGAGTTTATTGTCTAGCTAAAATTTGGTGACTCTGTGGTTGCCCTAAAAGATAAAATTGGAAGAATGGTCCTGATGTATCCTTTGCACATTCACCACAGGTCCTCTTGTCTAAGGAGCAGGAACTTAGGTTTGAGTCCGGCACTGATGGAGGACATGCCCAAGCAGTTAACTGGAGCTACTGTAGCTGGTGTGCTCCTGCCTGGGAAACTTTGAAATGATTTTATAGCCTGGGGATCCCAGGAGTGCTTGAATACCAGGGCAGTTCCTACACACTGCAGTTACCAATGACAGAGGAACTATTTTCAGTATTTGTGGTGAAACTGAAACTTGAAAATAAGTAAAAGTACTCCGGGAAGCTACTACACAAAGCCCCCAATCATATTCCTTCTTCTCTTCTCCCATTTCCGAGGAGAGCCATCTCAGCAATCAGCAGCTTCTTAGCTGCTCTTTGGTGTTTCTCGTCTTCAGTGGAAACAATGGCCTTTTGATTGTTAAACTGACTTTATGTTAGTGAGTTGGGAGTCTTACACAGATTTCCCTTTCCTTACTTCTCCCACTGTAATTAAAGAGGTCTAAAGTTTTCAGAGTTGTTTGTTTGTTTGTTTGTTTTTTGAGAAAGAGGGTCTTTCCCATAGTTCAGACTGGCCTTGAACTCATGATTTTCCTGCCTCTGTTTCCCAAGTGCTGGTATTACATGGTGTACTTTTTCTCAATACATTATTATTTGAATGAAAGTTTCTGGAAAGAACCACACCTTACACTGTGCAAGGATGATTGTCTGACCCACACCTCAGTATGGATAACAGTCTGGTTAGCACTTGAGTGAGGATGGTTGGCTGGTTAGCTCTTCAGCGATGTGGAGAGGTTAGAAAGTGTCAGGTCCAGAGCATAATTATTTGGTCCATCGATAGCCCTTTAATAGATGTTGTTTTACCTTCTTCTGTATAAACCTTACATCCTTATGACTATTAGATAAGTCCTTGAAATGTACCAACAGATCCCTAATGCCTAACAACCAAAAGGCTCCGAATGCCATCAGAATGCCTGAGGCCTATAGCTAGATTTCCCTGCTCTCCTGTGATCTGCCTAACTGATGTTTCCGGTAATGTATTTGCAGAGTGTCTGGATTTATGATTTTCTTTGTTCTGTTACGATAAAAATTCCCATCCTGTTACTGTGTTGGAATGTGGAATTTGTTGTACCCTGGGGTCATGGATGTAGAATAAAGAACCACATAGACCTTCTCAGGTGAGACTTGTGTTGTTTGCATTGGCAGTTATGACTGCGTCAATGTGTCACACTGCTGAGAGGTGTCAGTATGAGTCCATCTTCTGCCTCACTTTCTTGTTATTATGGCATGGAGCTAGTAATTGCTTTGTTTCAGCCTGTTTCCTTTTCTTTGTTAGAGCCTTCCTTCCAACACTCAGTCTATAAAATCTCTCCAAGTGTCCCATATGGTCAGCTAGATAATCCCATGGCTCTTTTTCCCTCCTGCTTCTTGGAACTCTGACTCCCAGTCCCAGCATGCACTGTGCGGTCATGCCAGAGGCATGTCACTCTGGGTATGCCCATTGCAACTCTCCCAGGGATCTTGAATTCATGTCATCTTTTCTTACTGCTGTTTGTTTATTGCTCTATTTTTTGTGTGAGGGAAATTCTATAGTAGCTTTTTGCAGAAAGGTATTCAGAAATGAATTTTGTAGATTTTTGCCTCACTGGGTAGATAAGTGCAATGGATTGACTGATTAGGGGCAGGTGACTCAGGTGGCTTTTTTGTAGTTAACCCCCACTCTCATCCCTGAAGAATATAATTTTAGAGAAATCTTTCTTCTCTTACTACCAGAGGAATAAAAGCAGAATGTTCATGTTGTAGGTGTGAAGGATCTTGGTGTTCAGTGCACAGCTTATTCACACAAAATGTTCATCTCAGTACTTGTCCCTCTAGTCACTGCTGTGCCTGAGTTTCTAGAGACTCACATTTCTAGTGCGTGGTGGCAGTTAGGTCTTAGGATCAGGGATATGCTTCTACATATTTTCAAGATTTCTAGGAAACAAACAAGCAAACAACATCAACAGAAGAAACAACAAAACAAAACAAAAGCCAACTCAGAAATCAAAATTCAGATTTGTAGTGTTGGCTGGTATTGGCCGTACAAATGTTCTCAATGGGGGTTGATTTCAAGCTACTGGTATGGCATTACCACAGAGCTAGATCATTGCTTATAAAGAGGTCCTGCCAGCCCTGAGGAAGCCAGCTGCTGCTCATCCACCACCAAATCGGAGACAGTCTGGTTTTAGCAGCAGTCTTTTATCTCTCAGAGTATTCCATGTCTCCATTTGTTAGATCTCAGGAGCGAATCGCTTTAACTTTCCTTTTCTGTGTTAAAAATGTTTTCTGAATCTGTCTGCGTTCCAAAGGTTACATCAAGTCACTTCTTCCTTTTACTGAAGTAGGAGTTTGTGTTTTTGTTTCCTGACATCTACCTGGTTTTGGAATTTTGAACCAAAGAGGAGCAAAAAATCATCTTTCCTTTGTGGCTTATTTACTTTTCTGTTGCTGGGATGCAATACTCTGAGAAAAGCAGTTTAAGGAGTGAGGAGTGTATTTTTGCTTCTGCTCGAGACAGTCTACCATGGTAGGGAGTCAAGGCATCGGGAGCTTGAAGCAGCTGGTTGTACTGCACCTACAGTTGTGGAGCAGAGAGAGACAAATGCAAGCTAGTGCTCTGCTCACTTGCCTGCCCGGGGATTGGTTCCACCCACAGCAGATAGGCCTTCTGATCTCAATTAAGCTGTAATGAAGATAACAGTTGTGTAGTTAGCGTTGTCTCCTGGACAGAATATAGAATTACTGCGGAGATGGACATGCTGTAGAGGATTATCTTGACTAGTTAGCTGTCACAGGAGGACCACTCTGATGACACTGTTCCCTGACTGGGATCCAGGACTGTATGTAGCAAACTGAACACTACCATGTATTTGTTTGTCTCTCTCTGCTTTCTCAATGTGGGTAGGGTGTGACCAGCTTCCTCAAGCTCCAGCCGGTGTGATCTCCCTGCTACAAGGGACTATGACCTAGAAGTATGAATTTCCTCCCTTAGCTCTGTCAGGGTGCTTTACCACAGCATCAAGAAAGAAACTAAGACACTGCTATCATGAAGCTAAAAGCTCTACTCATTTTTCTAACTAAAATAAAAACTAGTTATTAAATGACATCTTACCAGGCATGGTGGCACTTAGGTATAATCTAAGTCCATGGAGGGCAGCTGCTTGTGAGTTTGGAGCCAGCCTGGGATGCATATTGAGACACTGTCTCAAAAAAATCCCCAAACGTATCTTTTGCTGCTAATATTATTTTCGACAATTTCATTAAAGACTTGTCTGAGTCTTTACTATATTAGATTGTGAGAAGTAATTTCTGACTTCAATATGTAGACCAAATTGTTCAATGCAGCTTTAACTATGCACATTTTGCATCGGGTTTTACGTGGAAATCACTGCAGATCATGGAGAGATTCTGAACTCCAAAAATATGGAAGGGAGTAAGTTTAAGGAGGCGCTGAGATTTGATTTCTTGTTTAGTCAGGGTTCTACTGCTGTGAAGAGACGGCATGGCTATACCAACTCCTATAAGATAATTTAATTTAATTGGGGCTTGATTATGGTTTCAGAGGTTTAGTTCATTATCATCAAGGCAGGAAGCATGGTGACATGAAGACAGATACTGGGGCAGTAGTTGAGAGCCATATCTTGATCTGTAGGCAGAGAGAGAAAGAAAGAAAGAGAGAGAGAGAAAGAGGGAGAGAGGGAGGTGAAGGAGAGAGGGACAGAGAGAGACACAGAGAGAGAGAGAGAGACAAGGACTGGCATAGGCTTTGAAACTCCCACAGCCCACCCCCAATAACACACTTCCTCTAATAAGGCCATACCTCCTAATCCCTCTCAAGTAGTGCCACTCCTTGATGTCCAAGCTTTCAAATCTATGAGTTGGTGGGGGCTAGTCTTATTCAAACCGCACATTTACTTCCTGTATGGCCCTCAAAGGTCCTATGGCAGTTGTATCTTTCCTTTTTGGAGATAGGGGAAGTTGGTGCTAAGGACATGTTTAGTCCATTTTTGGAAAACACACACATACACACACACACACACACACACACACACACACACACGCGTGCGCGCGCACACACACATACACACACACACACACCACAATATTTTTTAGATATTAGTAGCACAAATATCTTAAGTTCTTCCTATTCTGTCCATAGTGTGTTATTTTATATTATTAAAATATTATTTAGACAGGGTTTCACTATTTAGACCATGCCAGCATCAGACTCACAGACATCAGCCTGCCTCTGCCTCTCAAGTGTTGGGAGGAAAGATGTGTGCCTGTGAGCCATTACTACTGTATGCCTGTGTGTCACTACTACTATGTGCCTGTGTGTCACTACTACTGTGTGCCTGTGCTTGTAAGCCACTACTACTGTGTGTCTGTGTGCTACTACTACTGGCTCCAGAGAAGCATTTTTTTTTTTTTTTTTACATACAGTTGAGGTTTTAAGCTCCTTAGTGCTTCAGTTGCAGAGTATCTGCTAATTTGTTTATTGTGAGACTTAGAGCAAGGGTCTTCCTCTCTTGGTACCTGGATATTCTTATCTGTGAAATTCAGAGAACAGTACAAATTCCACATAGACTTGTTCCAAGGAGTAAATGAGTTAACAGGAATGGAGTACCCAAGGCTGTGCGAAGCAGGGGAGCTGTTGTTGTTCCTGCTGTTGACACTATTGATAACCCATTGGCATTGGTTGACATTTGACTGTGCATTCACATTTATATACATCAACAAAAGCAGCACAGTCATGTGCATACACGTTCCTTTGGGAAATCTGCTGCCTTATGACTCATGCTATTCTGTACCATTGTACTATCTCACTCTCCAGTCATAAATACCAACCAATTACTATGCTAAATGCTGAAAATATAATTTTTCAAGCAGGAAAAAATAGTAAGTCATGTAGTAATAAATCAAACTCGATCTTTCCTCAGCCTTCTTTTCCAAAGGGAACTGCTGATAATGAACATTGTAACCTTTCCTGTAAAAAAAGTAACAGCAAACCATGGATGCATTGGAAGGGGGCAGGAGTGAATATTTTGATTTATTTGGAGTACATGAGGCTTTTCTATTTACTGACACAAAAGAGTCAGACACCCTAAGGTGGAAGATTGACCCATGTGACCACATACATTCTTTTGTTCTGACTGAGGAGGAATCACTCAAACAAAGTTAAAATCGAACCACAACGTAGGAAGAACACTGCAGCTCACATGACAGACATAAGGAACTGTAATCACCAATCAATCGAGGATGGCAGACAGCCCAAAAGGAAATGCAAGAACCGACACTCCCTGATAATGGAGCAAAACTACAGCAGAGATAAGCAGAGGCATCACTCTAGCTAAAAGAAGCTTATACAAAAGAGTGGTATCTTTCTGCTTTAGGGAAGCAGAGGCTGAAGTCTGTGGGGTGGGAGTCCCCAGGCCTCTGACCGGAATGCCCAGTCCCCTCCTTGTCTTTCCTTCCACAATGATCCCTTGAGTGCTATTGCTCTGCAGATCCATTTCTTGGGAAATGCCTTGGCAGCTTACCTGTGATTTAATAAGGCCGCCCAGCTGTGCATGAGTCACAGGTGGCAGCTACTTCACATTGCTGTGAGCCAAGCGCACTCATCATTTTAAATGACTCCTTCCTGTAGGAACCAAAATTGGCTGGTGTGAGCCATTTCGTTGGGTCTGATGTCACTTTCTGAGACAGTCTATTGCGGATGGATCCCGACGCACATCTTGCTCAGGGCTTCTCTCTAGAGGAAAACAGAAGGAAACAAAACCAAACCAGCCCCTAGGGCTTCTGGAGGAGGAAGAGGCTATGTTGGTTTCTGGATTCATTTGTTCAACACGTATTTGTCGATACTTAGTATGTGTGTCAGGCACTAAGCTTGGGACACGGATGGGGAATACATTTGCATGTAACATGGAGGAGCGTGGGGACAAGTGATTAAAAAAGGCGCCTGTGAGCTCCAGATGGCTGCTATGAAGCAAAGATGACATCAGGTGACAGTGAGCAGAGAGGAGATAGTCGATGAATAAGTACATACATTCATACATGCATTTCATATACATGCAGAATAGTGCACCTCAAATTTCAGTGTGTTTCAGAACCACTTGGGGTCTTGTTCGAGAAAACAGCATTGTCTGTCTTAGTTCCCAGCTCTCTGGGGTTCTGGTGTGAGGCTGGGGAATCATCCTCAGGTGTTGTAGTTCTACTTGCTTTACAAGATTATGTTTGCACGTGTATGATGTATGCACATGTGTCTGTGTGTCTGTGCGTGCCTGTGACCCATATAGAGGCCAGAGGGGAACATGGGTCTCTTGCTCCATTGCTCTTAGCTTTATTTCCTTTAGACACAGTCTTCACTGAACCTGTGGCTCACTGGTGTTTGACTAGTTCTAGCTATCCAGTAAGCCATATCCGTTCCCATCCACTCCCAAACAATGCAATTGCAAGCATGCTGGCCACGTTGGGCTTTTGATGCTAGGGATCTAAACGCAGGTCCTCATGCTTTACCCACTGGACCATTTCCTCAGCCTCTCGAGACCACATTTTGAGATTTACTGGTGTTGGGTAGAGGTGGTCCTAGTGAAGATGTGGTGGTTGTGGGTAGATATCTAAATGGATAGGCAGAGCCTAGGATGTAAAGATGGCCAATGGTGGAAGGGAGGATGGAAGAGGGGGGAGCTTCCCAGGCTGCTCTGTGGAAAACAGAGGCAGCAAAACTCCAGCGCAATGGCTGAAAGGGCAATCAATAGAAAGCAGGCCAGGGTGGGGCTGTTCCTCCACACTCAAAATCTGAGGCCATCTCTAGAGACCAACTTCAGTGATCTGGTGGTACTGAGGTATTTTTATGAGCCTCTGACAGTTACTGGGGCTGAGAGTGGTGGACACGGGCCCATTACAGCCGCCACGGAAAGTTGATTTTATTTCAAAGGTCTTGGGAATTTTAAACCACAGAAGACATAATTAGTTTCTGGTTGCTGGTTGTAGGATGGACCTTGTAAGGTATTAATAATGAATGAGGATATATCAATTCAAAAAGTGTCATAAAAGCCCAATTGAAGTAAGTTTGGCTTTGGGTGGCAAGAAATGGGACGTAAAATGCTACATGGGATTTTGAGGGTGGGACAGTAAGCTTGTTGATGTAGCTGTGGGAATATAGGGAGGTAGCAGTCTCAAAGAAAACCCTAGAGTCTCCTAGCAGCTGAGCAAAGGGTAATGAATTGAGAACACTGGGGTGTAAACAGGTTTGTGGAGAAATGAGAAGAGGTTTGGACATATATATCTATTTAATTAATTAATTAATTTTACATCCAGACTAGTTATCCCTCTTTCTTCTCCTCCCTGCATCCCTACCCCAGATCCACTCCTCCTCTCTTTCTATTTAGAAAGAGAGTCCTCCATGAATATCAACCATTCCTGGCATATCAAGTTGCAGTAAGGATGGTGTTTTAGTCAGGGTTCCCTAGAGTCACAGAATTTATGGTAGTCTCTATGTAGTAAAGGAATTTATTGATGACTTACAGTTTGTAGTCCAACTCCCAACAATCAACTCCCAACAACAGTTGGCAGCAGCTGTGAATGGAAGTCCAAGGATCCAGCAGTTGCTCAGTCCCACAAGGCAGGCAGGTGAAGCATAGAGAGCCTTCCTTCTTCCAATGTCCTTATATAGGTCTCCAGCAAAAAGTGTGGCCCAGATTAAAGGTGTGTGCCACCACACCTTTAACCCCAGATGACCTTGCTTGAACTCTAGATCTGTAAGTCTTAATCTTCTAGGATTCATAGCCACTATGCCACCACACCCTTAATCCCAGATGATCTTGAACTCATAGAGCTTTTTATGTTAATCCTATGGGATTCATAGCCACTATTCTTCAAGGTCTCCATGTCAAGATTCAGGTCAGAAACTTGTATCTCTCAGCCTCCAGATTAGGGCCACAGGTGAGCCTTCTAATTCTGGATTGTAGTTCATTTCAGACATAGTCAAGTTGACAACCAGGAATAGCCACTACAGATGGGTACATCCTTTTCTGTTGAGGCTAGAAGAGGCAGCCCTGTAGAAGGAAAAGCAGGCAACAGAGTCAGGGACAGCCTCTGATCCTGCTGTTGGGAGTCTCACATGAAGACCAAACTATACAACTGTACTGCACTAGCACTGCAAAAAGAATGACTTTGGTAGGATCAGACTAGGGATGGGATATAACTTTACTCAAAGTCTCCCTTCTCTGTGTGTCAGGTTCTACAAATCCATGAGATTAGTGGCGGTTGTGAACAGTTCATAGTTCAGGGCCTGGAAGTCCTTTATGATCGCTTGTTGCTTGTGGCTTTGTGGAATACTCCAGTTGAGGTCAGAGCTGATTATGAGATGTCAAAGTAAGCGTCAGAATTTATTTCTAGAAAGAAGAATCGCCTTTACAATTAGGGAGATAGAAAGCTGCAGAGAACCATTCACATAGTTATTCAGATGTCCAGATGTGTGAGTAAGCAGGTGGACTCTACCTTGTCCAGGCTGCTGCACCTCTGGATTTTCTCTGCACACATTTCTAATTGTCAACCCTACACGTGGACAAAAGATTACATTCCATCCTCGTATACAGGGAGCATGAAGGTAACGGAATCCTCCTAGCAGCTGTCACTTATAGTCTTCTTAAGGGAAGAAAACTCCTCTTTGTGGAAACGCCTTCATAATTCACTGAGGGGTACAAAGTTAAACTGGAGAACTTGGCGGGAATAAGATCCGAGGAGGCAAAGGACAATGGCTACACAAACCCAGAATAAATTAGGGATGAAGGGATTTACCTTATGATTCCAGAGGGATGGAGTCCATCTTGGTGATGAAGGTATGGTGGCAAAGCTAGGAAGCTGGGTGGTCACAATTTTGTCTACACATAGGTAGGACAGACGCAGAACAGGAAGTGGGGGAAAGGATATAAACCCCCTAAACCTGCCCTTTGTGACATTTCCTTCACAAAGGTCCCACCTCCTTAGTTCTCTAATCTCCTCACATAGACAACAAATATTGAATATAGGAGCCTGTGAGGGGGTGGGGAGTTCTCATTCAAACCATAACAACAGTGCGGGAAATTTACTTTCCTGTAAAGCAGTAGGACAGAGATAGGAGAGAAAAGCTTGCCTTGGTGCAGAGCTGAGTAAAGGAGTCTGTGAAATTCAAGATAAGAGATATTTTGATGGTGAATATGAAATAGTTTTCTTTACTGTTGTGCAAACTCTTCATCTACTTTCCTTAAAATGATGGACTGAGTAAGGTATATGTTTATAGCCTCATATTTGGGAGGTAGAGGCAGAAGGATCAGTATCTCTGGGGCAACTGTCTGTGGAGCAATTTCAAGATCTTCCTGGGCTATATGAGACTCTATCTTAGAAAACAAATGCATGAATAAATAATGACAATTAGATGGACCAAGAAAGTCTCTTATGCTCATGAGTGTAATGTCTTGTATGAGTGGGAACCCAGGAAAGGGTGAGTTTCACATTAATCTAGTGGTGAGCAGACAGGACTGCAGAAGAAGGAGTTGAACTGGTTTTGAGGAGCCCTATTTCCAATTATATATTTAAGGAACTCTTCAAAACTGTCAGGAGAGCTTTGATGGCAGATTCTAAATTTAGACTTTACTTGAATTGAAATTGTTTGGACAGCAAAGATGGTTTGTCTTGACAGATTGGGGTCCCTGCTCTTTTAATGTCACTGGGGCCAACTGGCTCTTCTCCAGCTTTCTGAAATGTTTCATTCAACTCAGGCTCTCACTCAAGCATCTTGCTGCTGTCTACCTCTCCTGCTAGTATAGGTGCTGTCACCTGATCCCTTTTCCCCTATTTCTCCTTCTTCTGATCCCTCTGTCTTGTAGGAGACCTCCGTAGGTCTCTTTGTAACCTGTCTAGAACTTGAACTCAGCCAGATCTCCAGTCACCCAGAAAGTGAGGTCAAGCTTGACTAACATTTTGGAAATTTGTTTTTCTGGGTATGAACATGAATGGAACATTTGTTTTTTCAAAGATTATATGTTATATGATTTTGAACAGTAAAGGTTGTGGCATAACAGACAATTCTGAAAGGTTACTTCACTAAAGAGATGTCCATAAAACCTTCACTGCTGGCCAGATTTTATCACCTCAAACCCGTACCTTAAACACTCCCTACACTGAAAAACACCAAAGTCAGCATGTAATGTTTCATAGGAAAGAATTACAAGTGCCAATGTAATTAAGTTATTCGTCTATTTTTCTGAGTCTGTCTTGCTGTGTCACAGTGGCTAGATATAAGTAGACAGAACTCTAAGAAAGACCTGTGGTTTCTATGTGGATACTGGCTGTTTGTTTTCAGTCTAACTGAGGATTATAATTCTATGATACAGTGAGTCACTTCATGTCAGAAAATTTTATTAAAAACCCCTCTTTGGTTATCTGGGCCAGATTGAAACATGTAGCATGGTAAGAAACTAAGTCTAGCCTCAGGGCTGCTCTATACAGGAGTAACGTGGTTGAAAAGCCATGGTAATGTATTTCACCCTGGAGAAGTTGCTTCCTAGGAGGTTTACTGTCCTCCACCTAAGCATCTGGAGGTAGGAAAGATGAAAATAATGGCAGAGAAGGTCAGGAGTACAATTGCTTGCAAGATTTGAATGGCATAAAATTTATGATCTGGGGGTGAGTTTGGTGAAAGTGTATTTATAAAATTAACAACCATGTCCTTCATATCCTGTTTACTTTGGAATAAAAATACATATAAATATTGTCTTCTTGACCCTGTGCTTAGCCTTTCTTCGAGAATAATGCCCACTTTCTTTTGGGAATGGTGCCAATTCCCACTGAACATTAACGTTTCTTTACAGGATCCTCCTATTTCTCTGTTAGCTCTTCTATAGGGCAAGAGTAGACTGGCCAGGAGAGGGTACCCGACTGAAGCTGGTCCTTCCCTTGAAAATTTCACACATACTGGGAAAGTATCAACTCACTTTTCATTGGAGATTATATGCAATATGAAATTTAGAAGATCTGATAGCTAGACTTGCTGACCAGGGTAAAGGAGTCTGCTCGAGAGAGATGGATGGGGAAGAGAACTTGCTTTCTTCCGAGTCTGAGAATTCCGATCTCTTTAGCTTTGTTTCTGTATTTTATTTTTGCCTGTCTGTCACTTAACAACAACAGCAACAAAATGCATTAAAACCAATTACAAAATCCCAGGGAACATCTAGGCTCTGTAGGATAATATCTAACTATAGGCTACAAGGTTTTCATCGAATTGATCCTGAAGCATACAGGACTGCAGTGGTTGACGGTGGGATGTTACCAAGGGATGTAGAGTCAATAGAAACTGTAGATGAACTGTGTGATTGTCTTCTGATACATGTCTAATGGTCCACCAAAACAGTTACGAAGCCTGAAGACTGTTGGTCTCTTTTGTTTGCTGAGGGCAGCTGACAAAACTTAATTTGTTGGGGTATTGAGCGTTCATGATTGATTTCCCAGGACTGATATGACCATAGTTTTTGTCTCTCAGCTGAGAACCAGGTCTTTTCTGAAACCTGAATCAGGACAGCCAAGGTAATTCTGACTGTTTATTGGCAGCATGGTGCCATTCTGAGTGTGTCTTTCCAGTCCTTCCATCTACCCACAGCCTCTCTTTTTTGCCAGATTTCGCCCAGTGTCGAACAGTGCTATTTCAGGAAATCAAATCACCCACACTTGATTGTCAACCTTATGTCCTATCTTAAACCTCCCAGCCTGGGGTCAGTTACTCTGTTGGTGATAATCTGTGCAGTGCTGAAATGAGATCACCAATGATAGTTTATTTTCTCGATGTTTTTGTATTTACCCTTTAATTCACAGAATGAGTTCATTGTGAACTTAAAATGCAATGTAAGATGTGGGAATCCCAGCGGAGGCCATTTGATTTATTTCTGCTGAAATTCTTTGCTGAGTGGGAAGCCAGCCTGTCAGGGCATAGCTGTTCTTGGTAAATAGTATTTTGCCTCCTCAGTGTTTGCCGCTTGTGTGAAGCTTTCAATACTACTCTGAGTGGATGAACCATTCCTTCATCATCTGTAATAATAGGTACCATTTGAGGGAGCTGTGGTGTGCTCGACACTACAGGTGTTTTCATACGATCTCCCTCCCATTAAAGTCAGTCTGTAGAACAAATCTGTGGGGTCTACTCGCTTCATTTTACGATGGCTAAAACTAAATACAGAGAAGTTAAGCAGTTTGACTAAGGTCATGTGACTAAGGGGGGCATGACTCAGGGTTGCTGACTCTAACATGATCTGCAGGCTTTGATTTCCCATAGCATTCTGATCATCTCGAGGATGCTCCTCCTTCAAATTTGACCTTTGGTGTAGATGAGTTACTGCTTCCCCTCATTTTAGGTAGGAAGTGGTCACTGCAGTAATTCCAAGAGAACACAAGACCTCTCGCCACTCCCCAGGGATGGTAGTCCAGCTGTAGCAGGACCACTGAAGGCCTACTACAGTGAATGATGCCCTACAGTCTCAGCTGAATGTAGGTTGCTTAGATCAGAATTTCATCCCTCAGGGTAACTGGGAGTTATTGCCCATTTGTTTTGTCTAATCACTCTCTGGTTTTTCTTACACTAGTTTTTGCTCAGGATATGTCATCATGCTTTCTTCCAGCCTCATGACCAAGTCAGGCTCACCTATGGAAAGCCTTCTCAGTTTTTCAACTCCATTTATTCTCTCCAGTTAATTTCTGCTGACTAGTCTTTTTTGTTAAACCGAGTGAGAATACTGAAACTCAGAGGCTTTTTAATTTTTATTTTGTTACTGTGTCTCGAGTATATGCCATCTATATATTATATTCATTCACCAGACTATACTTTTAGGGGCAAGGTGATTCTTTTTGTCTGCTTCTTTGAATGCTAGCAGAATGGACCAGTAGGTAAAAAAAAAAAAAAATCTTTGTTCTTTACATTCTGCATTCTTTCTATAGTCCCATGCATGATGTTTCTCAATTATAAAGTGCTGGTGTGTTTTCTGTGATTCTGGCAGACGTGGATATGCTAGTCTACCCTCCCGCTGTTACGCCATAGCCACGGGTATCTGGATGCAGATGTAGTCCTTGGGCTGCTGATCTTCTCACACATTCCTACAATGTGTCTCCCATAGAAGATGACTTTCACACCTGATCCCAGTCCGTCTGCCTGTGCACATACAGGCAGTTCATCTTGAAGAGCCTCTGTCTAACTTCAGGCTCTGAACAGAGGACGTTGTACTTATATAACAATTGTTAATTTCCATTTTTCCTTTTTACCTTTAATCGGTTGAGTCGGTTAATTATTTCATTATGTCAAACAAGGCTGTGAAAAATTTTCTGTCTGGTCTTAAAGTAGATTCATCCTGTAAACGCATTTTTTTTTTTATAATCTTCTCAAATTCAAACACAAAACGATCCCACATTTATATCAAATAAACAAATCTGCCACATTTCTGGTCCTTCACACAATTACATCATACCATTTTCCTTTCTTTTCTGAAAGCTTCTATCCTTGTAGTTTCCATTTGGCATTGGGCATCTAGCTGATCTCTGGTTAAGAGGCTGATGTGAAAAAATATTGAAAGATAACTGAGTTGTTTTATGGGGCAGAGAAGATTTCAGTGTTTTACATCTCCCATATGATTTGTAGGCTTTCTTTCTAACTATTTTGTGTCTGTCTTTGAATATTATTCTGAGACTTGATTAGTGGAAGAATCAAACCCATCGTAAGTGGGAAATTTTCAATTCATGGAATGTCTACGTTTGAATGTCTTTTATCAAAGCCATCTGATCTAGGAGCTATTGTGCCAAACAGAAATAAGATCTTGTCACAATCCTAACTAAGAGAGAGAGAGAGAAAAGTGTCAGTGGATTGAAGAGAGACTGTGATTCTTGAAAATCTCCCAGTGGATACTCATGGTGCACAGCAGCAAAATAGCCATGCTTGCTGCATGGCACAGTCAATAACTCCTGATTCACTAATCCAATGTTCAGATGTCTAGAAAGTTACCATAGAGATTATGCACAAATCACCAAGTTACAAACGAAGCATAGAATATGTAATCATCATGAACTTTCCCTACGAAAGTATTTAAGCTTGTAAAGTACCAGTGTGAATGTCACGGTAAATGTCAGTCAGCTAGCACGATTCTGAAAATGTGCCAGAATACCTGGGACAGGGTTGTTCAGCAATCATAGTTGCTATTCACTGGATGTTAATTATGTGTAAGTGCCACACTCTTACCTGGCTGAGCTGTGAGGTATGAAGTGGACTCTCTTTGAAACATCCCTCACACAGGTAGCAAGTAGGTGTGTTGTTTTGCTTTAGAATCTCCTTTGTTTCTTTATTTCTTTCTTCTTCCTTTCTTCCTTTCTTTTTAAAGAAGATTTATTATATATACAGTGTGCTCCAACATGTAATAAGGACACATGCTCCACTATGTTCATAGCAGCCTTACTTATAATAACCAGAAACGGGAAACAACCCAGATGTCCCTCAACAGAGGAATGGATACAGAAAATGTGGTACATCTACACAATGGAGTACTATTCAGCTATTAAAAACAATGAATTTATGAAATTCTTGGGGAAATGGATGGATCTGGAGAATATCATTCTGAGTGAGGTAACCCAATCACAAAAGAACACACATAGCATGCACTCTCTGATAAGTGGTTATTAGCCCAGAAGATCAGAATACACAAAGTACAATCCACAAATCACAAGAACCTCAAGAAGAAGAAAGACCAAAGTGTGGATACTTCTATCCTTCTTAAAAGGGGGAACAAAATACTCATGGAAGGAGTTGCAGAGTCAAACTATTGAGCAGAGACTGAAGGAAGGACAATTCAGAGACTGCTCCACCTGGGAATCCTTCCCATATTCACTCATCAAATCTAGACACTATTGTTGATGCCAGCAAGTGTGGCTGACAGAAGCCTGATATAGCTATCTCCTGAGATACTCTGACAGTACTCGACTAATACAGATGTAGAGGCTCACAGCCATCCATTGGACTGAGCACAGGGTCCCCAATGAAGGAGCTAGAGAAAGGACCCAAGGAGCTGAAGGGTTTGCAGTCCCTTAGGACAAACAACAATATGAACTAACTAGTGCCCTCAGAGCTCCCAGGGCCTAAACCACCAACCAAAGAGCACACATGGAGGGACTAATGGCTCCAGCAGCATATGTATAGCAGAGGATGGCCAAGTCCATCATCAATGGGAGGAGAGGCCCTTGGCCCTGTGAAGGTTCTATGCCCCAGTGTAGGGGAATGCCAGGGCCAGTAAACAGGAGAGGGTAGGGTGGTAAGCAGGGGGAGGG
>JADRCD010210409.1:18122-31939 GCA_019843815.1 Montemys delectorum
GAGAGAGAGAGAGAGAGAGAGAGAGAGAGAGAGAGAGAGAGAGAGAGGATTCTTAGATGTTGTATCACCACATGTAACTGAGCCATAGACGCCATCTGTGGGAGGAGTATTCACCAAAGGTATCCCATGCAGTCCACTGCATTTACCACCGTGAGTTTCAGGGTTCCCATAGACATTTGAAGAAAGATTTGTTTTAAAGCTGTATGTATGTATGTTTGTCTGGGGACAGGATATGTGCATTGAGTGCAGGGGCCCTCAGGGCCTAGAGACATCAGCTCCTCCTGGGAAGAAAACACTAGTTCTCTGAAAGACCAATATGAACTCCTAACTGCTGAACATTTTCTCTGGACACTTGAGGTTTGGTCCTTAGCTCACTAGCTATTAAGTATCTGAAAAAGTCTCTTCATGTAGAACACTTGCCTTGCATGTGCAGGGGCCTGGGTTGCACCCTTAGGAACACACACACACACACACACACACACACACACACACACACACACACACGGCATAGGTGTAGGATGCTGGGTATCGCTCAGCGACAGGATTAGCATCAACAGATGTGAAGCCCTCTATTAAAATCCCACCCTAAGAGCAGCAGTGTGTGGGGATAGATGGAGTACAGAGAGGAGTTTGGAGACACAGTGAGTGCAGAGGTATCCCTTCATTGTGTTCATGTGTTCACGTCTTTTAACAGAATTACTCTCTTCAGGCTCTTTAAGTAAGCCATTGTCTGCCTTTTGAATTAAGAAGGTTATCTTCATATTCCTGTCTCTGTTGGTAGGAATATAGTAGGAATTGTTGAACTAGATTCTTGAGCATTTCTCAATTGTCAGAAAAAGATGGAGGAAGATGTTAAAAAAGATGTAAGACATAAGAAAGGACCCTGGTAGTTTCATTTTTTATAATTCACAAATGAAGTATAAAGCAATTTCAAGTGTGAGAGTTACGTTTCCAGTTATCAAGGCTGGTTTTATTGGAAAAAGAGAATGGTAAGCTGCTTAATAAACTTCCAGCATGACGTAGCTTCATTACTTTGTTAGTCTCTTCCAAATTGTTGGAATTAGTTCAACAAGGGCAAAGCCTTGAATTTCACAGTAGGGAAGGGAGTTCATATAAGAGCCACGGAGATCAGCAGTCTATGACTGAACCTGACACAGCAGGGACTGAGTGGCAATATTAGTGCTATATTACTAGTAGATTTTATGGGGGGAGGAGAACCTGGCGGAGTGATAACCCCAGGGGCCTTGTATGTCTGTGAACAGTGAAGGGCAAAGGATCGATCTCATCAGGAGCTCCAGAGGGCCCGCCTGTTTCTGCCTTCCAAACTCTCAATGTGCCTGGCCAACCACATCATTTTTTCTTTTCTTCATATTAATTAACATGCAATGGTTGTTTTTTGGACAAAATTTATATAAATTGTCATCTGGGTCTTGAAAATTAATTCCATCAAGCATATGGTTTGCAAACATGCTCTACTTGTCCTGCATTTAAAAATGTGTTTCAGATGTTTAGTGTTATTATGGCCTCTCTCAAAGTCATCTTTCATAAAGTAATTCAGGAATGTTCGGATCTCTGTCAGTTTCTTGGCAAATGGTGTTCAATTACAAATTTATGCTCCATAGAGCGCATACTTTAGAAGTATTCTGGGATGCTTCCACATTTTATTTTGGAACTTGGCATTTGGTTTCCCTTTAGTAATCTAAATAAACAATAGTTTACAATAGTTATAGATTAATGCGCTAACTTCAAGAAGCTGCATGTTCCATTTCGCGAGAAGACTTTTGCTGTTACCTCTTCCCAAGTGGAAATTCAAATAGCAATTTTGGTATGAAAGATTCTTCTCAATATTTGGATTCATGTAAATATGTTGTATAAAAACCATTCAGAAAGGGAATGAGGAAGGATGGAGGAGAAGGGATGATGGGAGGGGAGGGAGTTGGAAGCACATAGGCTTGAATGTGCGCTACCCTAGGGTACATTTCTACTTGTGAAGTATCTGATTGTCCTAGGTTTCCCATCCTTAGAGTGTCTCCTCTTACGTCCTCTTTCTCTTACCTTTTAAGCTCAGCATTAACTCTAACTACCTGTTTATTTTCCTCCTGAGTGTACCCAGTAGTTCATTTATACATTTTGTTTCTTTTAAATCATAGGAAAAGAGATATTATCCTTAGCAGTGTTTTGGGCTTCAATGTGCCTTTTAGAGTAACTTTAGCAAATCCCCAACTGTGGGCCTTAGAAGAGTCTTTATTACCATTCTCTTAGGAACTAGGCTTTTGGCTCCTTCCTAAGAACAAGCCTAGTGCCCCGGGCCACTGCAGTTAGCATCCTTTTCCTCCAGGCAGATAATAGACTGTGTGTAAGAGGTGGTTTTGCAATGAAGCTTTAGACCTCGGGTTATTTTTGATCTGCAGGGATAGGGAATGATGGTGCTTTCATGTGGAACAAAACCTGACATGTTTCCTTCCTCTTCAATTCAGGTAAAAGATGGAAAATAACAAGAAACATATTGTGTTCCGGGAATATAAATAAGTGGGCTTGGTAAAGGGATCCTTCAGTTGAAGTACTTATTATGATTAGAAGCCTAAATTATTTGTATTTAAATAATAGAAGCGATTGTATTATTCTTGGCAATTATATAGCATAGAGCATAATAAATAAAGCTTCTTTGTAAGGACAAAGTCTTAGTCTATAGCCTTGTGTGGTCTGGAAATCATGTAGCTCAGGTTGACTCTGAACTTGTAGCAATCTTTCTCCTGCCAATTTACCCTCCGGAGTGCTAGGATTATAGGTATGAACCACCACTCCTGGCTATAAAGCTTTTATTTTTGTAGGTCCTGCTGACTTCACACTCACAGTGTAGCTGAGGATGACTCTTGTAGAAATTATTTAATCCCAATTCAGAGTTTCTACCCCAACTTGATCATTCAGTTCCTAGATAAAGACACACAACTTTTATTTACAATAAGCCTTAAACAGCACAAGTGCTGAGCGGATATCTACCCACTATGCCATTAGAATCGACTTTCCTATTGATAGCAATGAGTTCTTACTTACTGTGTTTCATCTGGGCAGCTCTTAACTCCAACTGGGCATCCCTTACGGCCATGTTTTCATGATTCACCTAACACATGGCTGCTTCTCTCTCCTCCATTCCCCTCTTCTTTTTCTCTCTTGTGGTTCTCCTTTGACCTCCAGCCTGGAAAGCCTAATTCCTGCCTATGCCTCTTCTGCCTAGCTATTGGCTGTCAGCATTTTTATTTACCAATTAAAAATAACTTGGGGGTAAGGTCACATAGTGTCACTTGGGTCTGCATGTGACTGGACTCTCTCTACTGTGGGGCAACCAGCTCTTGAGGGACCAATATTAGCATTAGAATACAAGCAGCATCGGGCCAACTCACTGCAGATGACTTTGAATTTCCTGGTTTCCACTCTGGAGAGCTGAAGCCATTTTCATGAGTGAAAATGAATTGTCATATAATGTCCTCAGAATAATTTTCAGATGTTGTTCATAACCCCTTTATCTTCTTTCTTATTATCCTCTGTCCCTTAAACATATACAAAATCAAATAGGAGGTGGTATATTGATTGATAAATTATAAGGTGTCAATACTTACTCAATGTAGCCCTGAACAGATGCCTGATGCCCAGAGCCACCACATTAAATCTGAGATATCTAAAGCAGAGTAAAATGCAAATTACTCAGGTGGGTGACTTCTTGATTAGACACGGAGGGCTGAGTTTTCTGGTGGGTGTTGTTTCTTTACCTGTGAAGTCTTCTAGATTACCCATTGTTGTATGGCAGCTATGTTGCCTCTTGTCTTATCCTGGTCCTAGAGGTACAGAAAATCTGGGCCAGAGCTGACCAGGGAAGCTAGGCCTGCTCCTAGAGCTCAGAGAGGAGAAGGGGAGGAGGTGGCTGGGATGTACATTCTGAACCACCAGAGACCTGTCCCTCCAGCTGCACATAGACTTGCCTGTCTGCTCTCGGGGAGACTTGCTGCCTATGTGAGAGATCTCATTCACATTCTGTTTGGTATGGAGAATGTAGAACTAATTCTGGTCTCCCTAGGGACTTACAGGCAATGGAATTGCTTCCAAATTGTCTGAGTGGGAGCTGATATCATCAGTATGCTCAAAAGTAGAAGAATTTCTTTGCATTTTTCATTTGTGTATTCATTTTGGGCATTTCTTAAGAAACTTTCCCAACCTTATGTGTATTCATTATTTATTTGATAGTTTAAAATTGGTCAGAAAAATCATATTTTCCCCATGGTTCAAAATGAAATGATAAGAACCCCAGAAGAAAAATGGCATCCTTGGTTGATTTTTGTCGTTGTTGTTCTTATCCTTCCTTTCTTCCTTCCTCTCTTTCTTTCTTTCTTTCTTTCTTTCTTTCTTTCTTTCTTTCTTTCCTTCTTTCTTATAGTTTCTTCCTCACTATGTTGTCCAGGCTGGCTTTGTATTCCCGATTCTTCTGCTACTTACTGCCCTTAGTGATAGGATTGGTTTCTGTGACATCAGGCCTATAATAAATGCCAGTTCCCCTTTAAATGCTGAACTTTGTAATGTATATGTATTTTGAAGCATTTTTTAAAAGGAATATGGAAAGGAATTATATGCTTCCTTATGTAACCCAAAGTCTGGCTCCATTAAAGCCTGAAGAAGGGTAGTCATCATGGTTGTCTTTCATTTTCTCCCTGTTCTTGTAAGACTCGCTCTCTTTTGTACACTAATATTCTCTAATAGCTTCCCACTGGTACAGTTATTTGGCTGAACAGCTTCAGGTGAACATAGCCATTATTGAGCTTAATCATCTTTCACTTAGTATTCCAGTGACATTACTTCAAGGTAATTTGCAAGTCTAATTTACCTATGTAGACATTGCTTTTGTGCCTTACATTATCTTTTAGAATTTCAAGAGCCAGAAAGGATTTTCTGCCCTCTATGGGCCCCCAAGTCAAACTGTCTCCTGTTATTTCTTTAATCATCACAATGTTTAAGTAAATTAGACTAAATGACATTTTGATTTTGGAATTGCTAAATCCAGAAAGTCACACTTAACCCAGAAACACTGGTCCTAAGAGGCCAGTCCAGAAGTTCCAGCGGGGAGAATGCACGTGGAGATTTGTGGAAGAGCCCCATAAGGTATTAACAAAGCAGTTGTGACTTGGGGGCGTCTCCCAGGCTGTGAGCTCTTATTCACATTAGCCGTAGGCTGGCAGCAGGGCTGAGAAGGAGACAGTTCAAATCACTTTGCACTGCAGGCTTTTGTACCAGCATGATAACTTAGCTTTCTAGTTTCTCTCCCATTTCTTGACTTTTAAAACTATTCTTGCCGGTCTGAATGTTGTGTTTATAGATCCTCACAAAGTTATCTAGAAGTGTTTCAGAGAAAGTGTTTGCCAAGATGTAATTCACAGAACCACAGTGTTTACTATTTAAAGTGTACAACACAGTGGCCTATAGTGCAATTACAGTGATGTGGAACCATTTCGGCACACTTTACCTCATCAGAAACTCCCCACCACGTCCCCCACTTCTCACCCACTAACCTCCTTTTTGTAAAGAGTTTCCTGTTATTTTTTTTGACATTTCAGATAAATGGATATATGCAAGTGGTCTTTTCTGATTGGTTTATTGACTGACTTGAATATCCTGCTGTGAACATCCATGTATGAGTTTTGTATGGGCATGTGTTTTCATTCTACTTGGCTGTTAACCCGAGAATGGAAATGCTTGATCTTATAGTAATTTTATGTGTAACATTTTGAGTCAATTACACACTATTTCTCACACCAAACACCCTATCTTACAGTCACACCAACAGTGTACAGGTGTTTTAAGTTTCTCTATGTACTTGCTAACACTCACTTTTTGGGTGATATTGAACTCTGATAGTGGGAAATACTGTGTCATCATGGGCTTGACTTTCATTTTGTTTTTGTCTAATATTAAACAACTTCCTACACACTTTATAGTCAGCCATTAGTGTGCCGTCCTTGAGAAACATCTTTCAGATTCCTTGCCAGTATTTAAACTGGATTACCTGTGCATTACGGATGGATAGGAGTTCTACCTGCAATCTAGAAAAAGACATTGTTATATGAATTGCAAGGTTTTCCTTCATGATAGGGGTAGCCATTTCACTGTGGAGCACAAAGGGTTCTCATTCCAATTACCATTCATCTTTTGTGTTTGTTGGCTATACTTTTATTGTCACCCCGACTGTCATTGGTTAAATTCACAAAGACTCTATCCCTGTGGTTCATCTAAGAGTTTTATAGTCGTGTTTTTTACATTTCATTCTTTATACATTTGAGTAGGCAACTTAACTCTTTGATGTAGTTGTTACTATTATGCTGTCTTTTCCTCCCCCTCCCCCTCCCCTCCCCCCTCCCCCCCTCCTCCCCCTCCTCCTCCTCCTCCTCCATCTTTTTGATAATTCTCTTTGTTGCCCAGGCTGCCTTTCAACTCCAGGGCTCAAGTGATTTTTTTTTTCACCTTACCCTTTGTAGTTGAGACTACAGGCACATCCAACCTGCACCTGGCCAATTTCATTCTTTTCCATGTGGATGCCCAATTGTTTGTAGTACTGAACTTAATTTTTTCTCAGAATTCTTTTCTGCCTTCTTGGCTCTCTTAAGTCTTTTACACCAACCTCTCACTTCTCTGAGCTGTCTTTGGACCCCTCTTACACTGATTTCTCGCCTTTCAACATATCTTTTCATGGGAACTTAAATATCCATGTGTCTTCCTTAGGTAGATCTCAAGGAAGGGATCTGTATCTTCTATGATTTTAGAATCTGCAGTGTCAACTCTGGTCACTGTCTTTTTATGGTGGTTGCAAAGTCAATGGAAGGTAGTAGTTTTTTTCTTGGTTCTCCATCTTTCATGGTTTAAATTTAATAATGTGACTGAGTCTGTGATATTGGAGGTAATAAAAATGTTGCTATTTTATGGTGATATTCTGTGATTTTTATAACTAATGACTATATTAGGTAGATTATTAATTCTAACCTTACTGCACTTTAAAAGAACAACATTTATTGGAATTATATAAAGGATTTAACTAAGTACTTACCTGACATTTCATCTTTGTGGATAGGGCTTCATTGATGAGAAACAACTGACCATGTAAGACTCATGCTTTGTTAACATGGTGAACCAGTAGGCACTCTTCAAATCATTATTTTTCCCTGGATTATGTGCTAGTGCCTGTACCATCTCCAGGGTTAGTAGAGAATTGCTGACCTTTTGGTGTCTGATTGAGAGCATGATTTGGGGGAGAAGGATGGATTTGATGAGAAGTACCACAGGGTTTTGTTGTTGTTGTTGTTGTTGGTGGTGGTGGTGGTTTTGTTTTGTTTTATAAGACACTTCCTTTGAATATTGACAGAACGTGTCTTCTGCAAGACAAACCAGATATTTTACAAATGAAAATCATCTTTTCCTAGACTTACATTATTGACTCTCTTTGCTCACACACACCAGTGATGACGGGTTGGCCTTTATCTTTCATGAGGTACTATTCTTGGTGAGATGGCATCCACTAGTCCTATATTCTTTGAGGCCTTTTATTTCTTCTCTGATATTGGATCTCTCAATGTAGTCCAGCGCAGACTAGCTTTGAACTCATGATCCTCCTACCTTACCCTCCCAAGTATGAGGATTATGTATGTGCTACTATGTCCTTGTCCTTCAGATTCTAATAATCTCACAACTGTATAATATAGGAAACATTTTCAGATATAGTTAGCATTTTAAAGTGTTTTAAATGTCAATAAATGTTGCTCTTTTAAAGTGCCCAGTGAATTTTCTAGGAGGGAAGGAGGGTTGCCAACAATTGCCCTCTTAGTTACAACACAAGGTACCACTTAGGAGTGGAAAGTGTCCTGGGGCACAAGTTTTCATAATAACTTTGTTGGATTCTAGAAAGCAGTAAGTGTGCTATTAGTCACTGTAGACCATCCCTCCTGACTCTTTTCTGAAATCCCTCAATAGTCTGGATTATCTGATGTTCAGAATTGACTAAACTCAAAACAAATGGTTTATGTTAGCTTTTATTGTTTTGTATGTGAATAGATACCATTTGTGTGGGTGCCCTCAGAGGCTGGAAGAGGGTGTTGAACCTGCTAGCACTCGAGTCACAGGTTGTTGTGAGCTGCTCAGCATGGATGCTGAGAAATAAACCCAGGTTCCCTGGCTAAAGGCAAGCCCCAGAATAAATGGTCTAAAAGAATAATTTACATAGAACCACACTCAAACATACATGTGAATTTTGAATATACTGTATTTTACAATTTTTATAGAGCATGGAGATTTGAAGTCTGTAATAGAGCTGAGATGCTGGGTTCCTCAAGTTAATTAGGCAGGCTCATCCTCTATACATGCAAAACAGTTCCAGGAAGTGCAGATCATGAATGCATCTCCAGGCCCAGTTACTGTGTTCTTCCTCACCTTGCTCAGCCTTTGATCTTCTCCTGTGGTGGACTTTGATCGTTTTCACTCTGTGTTGTAGCTCAGGCTATTTCTACCTCTCTCTCACCATTCTTGCTTTTTATATTACTCATGATGTTTACTTAATCCTTACGATAATCTTCGATATTGTAATGGCAAATATTTCCAGCCTTCTGGGAAAATGATAAAATTTTACTTCTGATATCTGTCATTTTACTGTTTATTTTACTGATATCTGTCATTATGTTATGTTCTCTGATCCATGAAATGTGAAGAGAAGTAGTACAGGTCATTTTTGGGTGGAATCATTTAATACAACTCAACTGCTATTATTCTTTCCTGTTAAGTACTGGCATACTGAGGTAGCACTTGGGTCCACAGATGGCTGTGATGGCTAGCATCTCATGCCAATCTGAGGAGTTCATTTAATTTATGTTGAGGGGATTGTTTATATAGTGCATAGCCTAGTTTATTCTTACAAAGAAGTCACAGCTATGCATTCCAATATGATAGACATCAACTGTAGGAGGCTCTTGAGTACAGGTAATCTAAATTTGTAGAGCACATGCTAGATTCTGAATACTTACAAGGACAAAGAGTTCGTAAAATATCTTCTTAAAACCTTAAATATTGATTATATGTTAAATGATATTTTAGTGGTTATCTATTTTTTATTTAAAAAGTTAGAGATGACTTAAGTTATCTTTTTATGGCACACCACTTTGATTAACTTTGACCTTCTGAAGGTAGGACTCTGTTGGATTCAACTTTTGTTTTCCCATAACCAAGCAGCCCCCTTTTGTTCAGTCATATCTGTAAGTTATTTTCCAGTATCTACTATCTGTTATTTTATTTATTTATATTGAACAAGGCCCTGTGCTACAAATCAAAAGGTTGTTGAGGAAGAGAAGTGAGTAGCCATGAGCTCTTCTGGCCGTGCTGGTGTGGGGCCCCCTGTGAGGAAGGAGAGCCCTCAGCTGCTGAGTGAGTTAGACTGAGACAAGAGTGGGGAAGGAGTCCCCGAGAGTGAATAGCTATCTGTACTGCATAGAAGCAGAGAAAAACAAAGTCCCAAAGATCTCTGAAGTAGTTTAAGTACGCTTCGTTCCACAGGGGCTTATGGAATGAAGGTGCATAATGGGTTGTTTCATTGACTGGGGAGGGAATATCAAAAGACCATAGGATGAGAAAAGTCTTGGCCATAAACCAACTTGCATTCTACTCCATTTGCATAACACCACATGCATATTTTACAGAAACACACAAGGCAAGGTGGTTATCAAGATATTGACTCTCTGGATTTTTGCTGTTATATCTTTAGTATTTTTTTCTCCAGTAAACATTTATTATTTATAGTATAATTCATCAGCACTACCAGTTCCATAATTCTGAGAAACATTGGGACAACACTTGAGAGCTTAACTCCCCAACTTACCTTTAATTGAATACAGGTTGCCCTAAGTCTTAATTATTTCTCTATTGCTATGATAAAGTACCATGACCAGGCAAGTTATAGAAGGAAAAGCTTATTTCACTCTATAGTTCCAGAGGGGTGAGCCCATCACTCTCATTTGGGGGAGCATGGCAGCAGGCAGGCATGGCGTCAGGAACAGTAGAGAACTCATATTGCATATTAAGAACCATAAGCAGGAAACAGAGAGAGCAAACTGGAAATGGCTCATGGCTTTGAAACTTCAAATCCCATCCCCAGTGGTACACTTCTTCTAGCAAGGGCACACCACCTAAACATTCCCAAAGGGAGCCACCAATTGGAAATCAAGTATCACACTTCTGAGCCTTAAATAAAAAGAGACATTATTAGAAATATACTTTTAAAAGTTCTCCATTTTCGACCTGCAGTTCTTTCAGACAGGAACAATTCTGGGTCAGAGTTTTTGACTATGGGATGGCAACCCCATCTCTCCACTTGATGACCTGTCTTTCTACTGGAGGCAGACTCTACAAGTTCCTCTCTCCACTGTCAGACATTTCATCTAAGGTCCCTCCTCCTGAGTCTGAAAGTCTCTCACATCCTAGGTCTCTGGTACATTCTAGAGGGTTCTCTCACATCCTACCTTCAAGGTTACCCATTTCCATTCTTTCTGCTGTCCCTCAGGGCTTTTGTCCTGTTTCTCCCCCAATACCTAATCATGTTCTCCTCTTCCCTTCCCTGTTGACTTTCCCACTCAGGTCCCTCCATCCCCCCCTCTTCCCCGTGATTGCTTTCTTCTCCCTCCCAAGTGGGATTGAGGCATTGTCACTTGTGCCCTTCAGCTTGTTAACCTTCTAGTGTTCTGTGAATTGTATCCTGGGTATTCTACACTTTATTGGCTAACATCCACTTACATCTGAGTTATTAAGGAATATATATAACCTACCCTAGTGTGTTGGTTTTTTTGGTTTGTTCTTACAGAGCTCATAGCCTGCTCTCTATGCTTGGCTCCAGTTGATTTATTGACAAGGGGAAATTGCTGATTTAGTTCATGGAAATGTCTTATCTGAAAGTGAACACTTCTTAAGAAAGAAAAAGAGCCCATGCTGTAAGATTCCAGAAGACCTGGGAGTTCTGCCTTGAGGGCACATGCTGAGTAATGTGTTTTGAAGGCAGGCTGCCAGGGTTTTCGACAAAGAAACGCAAGCACAGCTTTTGTTTTGCAAAATCTGGAACTCTAATTTCTTGGAAGAAAAGTCTTTCCAAGATAAAGACAGTATGGAGGCATTCTACCTCAAAGAACTACCCCTAGCAAGAGAAAAGGCCATGCCAAATGGAAGTTGTGAGTCTTCCCCAGACACTGTGAAATTGTTGAGTTTCATTGCATGGCTGATAGCCTCATAGAGAATGTCCTTTGAAGGTTAATTTTACTGAAGCAAGGACAGAACTTTTTTTTAAAAACTACTCCTCACTATTAATTCATTATTCATTATCTTTAAAATTACAGATTAATATTAATATGAAAATTGATATTACCAACATATCCTAATTGATTAAAATGCAATAATATGAGGAATTAGAAAATTGTTGATTGTCATCCAATGGTCTCTCTAATTTGGTAATTGGAGAAATAGGTCCAACATTGTACAATCTATATACACTTTCAGCTTGTTTGTGACAGTGTCTTGCTGTGTACAACATAAGGGTCTTGAAATCTTGCTTCTCCTATCTCAGCCTCTCTATTAGTAGTATTGTTTATTTCATGTCTTTACATTATACTATGATTTTCAGAATAACTTATATATTTCAAAAGTAGTTATATACCTACAGAAGCATAGATCATTAACTAGGGAGGTTGCTTGTAAGAGAACAACAAAGAGTGAGACTGAATGCTTTGCTTGACGTTTGTAACTCTTGTATCAAGTTTGAAGAAGAGGACTTTATAAGTTACTCTTTCTTTAAGATGAATGCTTTTCCAAAATATCACAGCTAATGAACCAAATTCTTACCTTCACCTAATGTCCGTGCCATCCTCCAAGCAGAACCATTGTTCACTGAAACAGTTGGTGAATGACTTTATGGATAGACCATCTTAATACCTACACCATTTCTTAAATGAATGTAACCTGTTTTCTGTGGGCTGAGAATAAAGTCACTCATTCAAGTCAAATAGCTTTGACCATAGCAGGAAGTCTGTATCTAAAAATCGTGCCTACAATTCATTTCTTGGTGCAGCAGAACTACCAACTCTCAGCTTAGCTACGATGGAGGTAAAATCCTTTGGTGATGTGAGGGTCATTGAAGTACAGCCTTATTACAATGAAATCCAATGTCTAAAAATTATTCTTCTTTTGGGCTTGTACCACAGTAAGAGCCAAGATTTTAAGCTCTACTAAATACAAAACAAACAAAAAGTCTTTATATATTTATGTTCATTTAGGAAAATACCAGTAGTGATGTATTATTTTGAAGTATACAGTTAATATGTTTGGAGTCATTTAAAATTTATATTGAGAAAAATGTATTTTCACTATTGCTGTAGACGAGCATCTACATAAGACTGTTAAATTGATTGTTGTTTTATATCAAACAACTTTTATAATACTTATTTGTATTGTTATAATATTTTATAAACTTTAAGGAATATAACAAAAAAATATTGTAGGTATTGAAGGGGGTCTCTGGGAGGAGTTGGGGTACAAAAGGGAAACAAGAATGTGATTTAATTCTATTTACTTAAAATATGTTTTTAAGTGCTAACAAATTCAGATAAATTGAAATCATGTAACTTTTCTCATCATAATGCAATAAAAATTTTTAAAAAATGACAGATTTATTCTAAGAGTACTCTGAGCTCTTGGTTGAACATATCTTACTTTTTCATGTTTGCTTTGGTAGACTTAAGTTTACAGAAACTGCGATGATGTTTCTTGAGTTTTAGATTTTCAAAGTAAAGGACATACTATTATTTTTGTTTTTACATATTTATATCCTGTGTGAGCTTTATCAACAAAGAAGTTTTACACAATGTCCTTTTCTTACATGGTGTGGAAAGCATTGCTGGTGATTATGTAGCATCAACTAGAAGGTGTCCTTTTTAGGTTTTACACAAAGATAGAAGCTCCTTGTTGTCGTAGGATGTTGCAGTGAGCAGAAAGAATCCACATGACACAGGCTCTTGCCTGTATCCACCAAGCAGGACACACAACAGTGTTCTTCCTATGGTAGGAGTAAGGGTTTTGGTGAAAGTCTTGTCTGTATGTTTTCTTGGTGCTTCCTTACTCTAGGGTGTAGAGAGAATCTTTTATGAACATCACCTGATGATAAAAAAGCTGATGACCAATGAGCTGAGGCAGGAAATAGGAGGTGGGACACTAGCAGGAAAAGAGAAGATTCTAAGAAATAGATGGAGACTAAAAGGAGGCACCGGAAAGACAAGAGAGGAGACAGAGAGGAGAGCAGCAGGTAGACAGACTGAGGAAGATGCTGAGGAGACACGAAGAAATCAGGGGGCTGGGACTGAAGGAGAGACAAATAGGTTAATGGTTAAATAAGTTAAGAGTTAGTCAGGGAATGAGCCAAAGCCTATGGCCTAGGCATTTAATAATAACTAATTAGTCTCAGAGTCATCATTCTGAGGACAGGACTAGGAGAGGAAAAACAGATATATTATATTTACACTAAGGATTTTGCCTGACTAAAGAGGGAGGTCTGCTTGTACTCTTCAAGAGACACAGTGTGGGTGTTTGTTAGGTGAGTCCCAGCTGCTAACAGAGGGGTCCCAGCTGCGATATGACATGCCCGTGTAAATAACAAACTTTAGGGCGATACAAGGTTTGTTTGTTTGTTTGTTTCCTTGCCTTGTCTTACATTCTCTTTCTTCTCTTCTCTTCTCTTCTCTTCTCTTCTCTTCTCTTCTCTTCTC
>JADRCD010210409.1:31949-42321 GCA_019843815.1 Montemys delectorum
CTTCTCTTCTCTTCTCTTCTCTTCTCTTCTCTTCTCTTCTCTTCTCTCCTCTCCTCTCCTCTCCTCTCCTCTCCTCTCCTCTCCTCTCCTCTCCTCTCCTCTTCTTTTCTTTTTTTTTCTTTTCTTTTCTTTGAGATTGGCTCTCATGTGTTACAGACTAGCCTCAAATTCCTTATGTTGTTGAAGATGAACTTGATTTTCTGAGCCTTCTATCTCTGCCTCCCTCAAATTAGATTACAGACCTGTGCCACTACATATGATTAGATGCTGGGGTTTTAATTCAAGGCTTCATGCATGCGGGCAAGTATTTTATGTACTTATATTCCCAGATCCATAAATGTCCGATGCTCCTAGACAGTGCACTTTCACCTGGAAGCTGGTGGGTATTGACCCTGAAAATTTCTGGGTCATATCCCAATTACTGTAAGCCTGGATGATGTGCTTAGCACACACTGAAGATTGTTGTAAATGGTTTTTCTTTATTAGTTCCGTGTTGAGTATCTGTGCCGTCTTAGTCTAAATGCCTTTTGGTAATAATAAAGATGAAAAGTTAAAACATAGTAATGCAATGGATAAACACTAGGTTCTAATTAAGGTTAGACTGTATTTATTATAAAGGTTACATTTCCTCCTTAGTAAAAAGTCAGAGCTGGTAGGATGAGCTTGACATAGTTAAGAAACAAAAAAGGCTCATGTGGCCAGAGTGAGTGGATGAAGAGTTGAGGTCACATAAGTGTATGGGAGATGAGGTGAAAGCCCAGTGGGATCATCTCGGATGTCCTCATAATAGTAACTAACCATCATAGGACTGGAAGAGGATGTACTCTGATAATGTTCTTCATGGTTCCTCTGGTTGCTGTGTAGAAAGTGAATGATCAAGGGGCAAAGGGATTATTGTAGGAGTTTGTAAACCTAGAAATCCAAGTACAAGATGATGTTGCCTCAGACATTAGTGGTAATTGAGAAGTTCATGGCTTTGTAAGATGATTTATGATAGAGCCTGGTGGACTGGTTGGTGAATGCTAGTGGAAGAATGAAAATAAGGAGAAATCACAGTGGTTTCTATGTTAGGGTTTGGGTAGGTGGGTGGAAGGTGGTGCCGTTTACTGCGGATGGGAAACCCACTAGAGAACTGCGGATGGTAAACCCACTAGAGATCTGGTGGGAAGCATACCAAGAGTTCTTTCTGTTTTTACCTTTTTACATTTGATCTGCCTGCTGAATATTGAAAGCTAAGAGTCATAAAGACAGCTTGACCATCAAGGACTGGACTAGAGACATAAGATTGCAAATTCCTGGCATGCACCAATACTGTATTTTGACAAGACTGGCAAAGATGTAGACTAGTGCTGTAATTTATCTTGAACATGTGCAGCTCTGTCAGGAAAAAAAATAGTATTCTTTATGAAATAATTTAGTAATTATTACTTACTAGTTAGACTTCCTATAGTAATTGATGATCAGACAATTAGGGGAACTGCATCACTTTCCTCTGATAATTAGAGCTAATTTGTAAGCACTAATAATAGGCTGACTCACAAGTAAAATGATGCAGACTACAAAGTCTGTCTGGGTATGGGAAGTTCCCCTTTAGGCTTTTGAAGTCTATATTTGGGGGAAATCTAATAGGGAGCTGGGGATTCTTATCACCCACTTATCACCCACCTATCAGCTGAGCTATTCAGCAAGTACACCTTGAAGCTAGTTGTACCAAAAGAGTGATGCTCATGTGACACAGTGTCCCCCTAAGGTCTATTCTGCCACTAGTGACTTTGTATAGATGATCTATAAACTTAACCAAGATGTTTGCAAGGTAGACAAGCTTATTTCTATCTTAATGATCAGGAAATAGAACTTTAAGGTCACTTGGCTAATAGTAAATGACAGAGCCAGGACTCTGATCTAGGTCTGGTTGCTTCTGGACTCATCTTCAGTTTTTCTTATTCAGGCTCTTAAACTAACAATATGTCTGGTAGTATGTTCTCCCAGTCCTATCTTCTCCAACCAGCACGTTTATGTATTTCCAGCCAAGTATCCAGTCTTGGCTTCATTCTTACCAGCTCTCTGCCCCAGCTATTGTCTGGAGATGCGTATGGTCTCACTTGGTCCCATGTATGTGTGGACCTTCTGGCCTATCACTGAAACTTGGCTCTTGTAATACCTTCAAGCCTTCAAGCTCTGGTCTCTCTGCCCTGTGGTTACTTGCTCTGAACATCATTTGTGGTTATCATCTGTCTCTCTGCTTCGGCTATCATCACATCACTGAGAACAGCAACACCAAAGAAGTCGGCCCTTGTATATAAATACAAATATGAATATAAATATAAGTATATATTTAAATAATAAGGAGGGAAAGTTACTGGACCATTTTAACATGTAACACAAAGCTCCATGGTTGGAAATCAGTGATCTGGTTAAAACCGGAAGAGTAGCTCTTCCCAGGTTCTCCATCTTCCTCTGCCTCTCTTAGCTCATGGTTAATTACCTTCTTGGTTGCAGGGAATCGGCTACATTTTCAGGACTGATGAGGGCCAGATTCAGTGGGAAACACTGCCTGGTTTCCATTCATAGTTAGAACAATTTCAGGCGCTAAGACAGCTGCGAAGCTGTGTTCCTATCTGGGGTTGATTAGCCTGTGGCTTTTCTAATGTTGAGTATTAATCTTCACCTACATTTATTTATTTATTTATTTATTTACTTACTTACTTACTCTTCTTTCATACAATAGATCATACATAAATACAATGCAGTTTTTCCTCCCTCCACTCCTCCGAGTTCCCACCCTCATCCACTCCCCTGTTTCTCTTCGGAAAAGAGCAGACCTCCTGGGGATATGAACACAGTGTAACAAGCAAGTATATAGGCACATGCCCTCATATCAGGGCTGGAGAGGCAACCCAGTAGGAGGGAAAGGGTCCCAAGAGCCAGAGACACCAGTACTCCCACTGTTAGGAGTCCCACAGAAAGAGTTGAGAACCCTAATGCATATGCAGAGGACCCAGTGCAGACTCAAGCACAAGGATTACCACATCAGTCTCTGTGGGCCCCTTTGAGGCCTGCTTCCCTGGTTCTGTGTGTGGTCCGTGTTCTCTTGGTGTCCTCAACCCCACTTGGAAGCTCGGAGAACTTCAGTACTTTTTTTTTTCTTTTTTTAACTTCAAAGATTACTTCCTATCCGACCATTGGTTTTTGCCCTAACGCCTACTCTGCATTTGATCAGTTTGCTCCCATCCATTTAGTCTGCTGTGATTGCCACTGGCAACTCACTTTCTCTGAGGCATGACCTTGAATATGACCTTTCTTCTTCAGCCTGACTCTAGTGGGTCCTTGAAGTTCAGGTTCCATTGTGACTTTGCCCAGTGCCGTTCCTTTCATGTTTCCTCAACCTCGACGCCTCTGTCTCTGCTCTCTTTAGAAGAGGACTTCCATTCACCTGTACAAATGAACTTACCACACGCTTTTAGGTCTAACTCCATTATCATTTATTTCGAGGGCTTCCCCACTTGCTCCCATTCCCAGCAAGACACGACACTTTTGATTTTGCAGTAATGCTTTGTGTTGTTATTATATTTTTACACTGAGGACTGAACAAAGGTGTTCTCCGTGTTAGGAAAGCAGCTTGTGGCTGAGTTGTATTTCCAGCGCATGGGCTATTACTTCATTTCTCCTCCTGCTTTTTATGTGCATCACTATTTACAGCTCTATAGCACCAGTTTATATTTCCTGCCCAAATCGGAGCAGTTCTTCAAGTAGTTGGTGTTTTATTTAGTTTTTATTTTTTTAAGACTTACTGCTTTTCCCCTTTTCTGACCGATGGTCCTCCCAGAGTGAATAATACCATTAGTTATGTACTTGGAGGACATCCGGCTTCTGGGGCCCTCTGGGATTGTATATAATTCTGCCTAGAGAGAAGTTCAAATGCTGTAACTGAAATTAACCTCTCCCTGTGTACTTGGTTTTATTTACAGCATTGTTTGTAGCTTAGGTTTTTAATAAATTTTAATGTTAAGAAATATAGTAAAAAGATGTAGATAGGTGCCACAGAATTAACCCTTATAATATTGTACTCAATCTTTTGCTATTAAAACAACCCAAATACCATTCTGTACATCCTCCACAATAGCATCTGGGTTTTGGCCTGGCCTGCCTCTCTGCTACCAGGTTCACTGCTCTCTACTTCACTTCAGCAGGACTGTCTTTACCCAAAACAATTCTGTTCATGCTGTTCCCTTGACCATATATGCATTCTGACTAATGCCCAGGTCCAACTATGATAGTTCCTCATCCCTTTTGACTTGAATCCCATCTGCCTTCTCCACTTTTATCTCTTGCCACCCAACACATCCCAACCCCAGCTGCTCTGGAGTTTTTATGACTCTCCTATAAGCCAATACTTTTGAAAGCATGGGCTATCCTCATTTCCTACCCTGGGAGATTCCCATTTATCACATAAGACAAACTGAAGTGTCATTCATCAGTGAGGCCTTTCATGACTTACTCAGAGGGTGGTCCCCTTTCTATGTTCCAGTATTTCTAACTTGTTCATGTGTTGAACTCCACACAGCAGAAAAAATGCTGGAGATACAATGCTGTAGACATTGGAGTCTTTGGACTGTAAGAGACCATATAAGAAAACATACAAGAACACAATGATACAGAGGTGAGAGGTGAATTTGAGTTAAATTTGAGTGATCCTATGCTTTAGAAGAAGCACAAGGACAGTGTGGGAATCACAGGTTTGGAATGGGCACATCCTATACATGGTAAGATATAAAGGTCAAGAGCTCCAGAGAAGAGGCCAGATTTTATTCTTGGAAAGTCTAACAAGCAAAATGGAGTTAATGTTAGGGTGGTCTCTGCTTCTTTGATAGTACTCTGTTTATAGATTTCTTTTGTTTTCATACCATATTGGAACATTATTGTCCATTGGTGTGCTTCGCTTTTCCCACAAGGTCACTCTCTTATTAATTCACCTTGGATTCCCAGTAACAATCACATTACAGTTAAAGTTTCATTTCAAGTGGGAGAAAAATATAGGTATGTTCAGTGTGTCATTACAATCGTGGATGAGAAAAAATGAGGTAAAATTTTTTAATAAATTATTTTCAACATATTATGTGTCCTGAGCCATAACCTAAGCAATGTAAATAATGGTGAGAAGAATAATAAAGTAGACAGACAAGATAATCTGAGGAAATGGAATGGTAGCAGCTAGTATGGTGTAGGTCTTATGTGTTGGGCCCTGTGAAACAGGAATTTTTAAATTGAATGCTCACAATATCTTAAATGTAAACAGCAATGCATTCTACTTGGGAAATTAAACAGAGTAATATGATGACAAATGGAGTAGGGCCAGCCTCTGCCTACAAGGAATGACCAGAAAACACTGGCCAGGGTCACATGGGAGCTGAGTGGTGGTGGGGCAGCCGAGACCTGGAGGATGAATGTTCTGTGCGTAGTGCAAGAACAACCAAATTTTGTGATCTTATAGGATGAAAGTTTAAGTGAAGTTAAATCTTATCCTTTTCTTGCTTTTTACATGCTATGTGAGTACTATTTGCAAACATTACAAGCTGTGTTCATTAACCCTCAAATACCCCATGCTTTGCCCATCTACAGTAAAGCAAACCAGCACTACTAGTTCATTACAGAATCTCAGGTGAAAACTAGTAACCTTTCACTGTTAATTAATACATTTAATTAAGACCTACTTAGCTCTTGGTGGTCAAGAAATTGGGGAACCATCACTCACTCCTAATTACTAATGTGTAGTAAGAGAATTAAGAAACTTACATGAAAACATTTGAAGACAAATTCAGATTGTAAGATAGCTTAAGTGAGGAAACACCAGACCCAGCAAAATTATAAAAGTACACCTGCCTTTTCTGATTGCTGGCGCTAAATTCCTGATGGGAAACTTCTCAAGGATAATGCTTTAAAAAAAAAAAAAAAGTCCCCTGTCCATATTTGCATAGGTAGCCTACAAGCAATTTATATGGACACTCCCTTGTTTGGAGTAGGCAGAGCTTTTGATTAGAGGTTTTGACAGTCGAGGGGAGAGATGAGTATGAGAACCGAGAACCTGAAATGCTTATCATTCTAGGAAGGAGCTTCTGGTTTTCCAGACCGGATTTCTCAACACTAGTCTGTGGAAGGAGCTCATGGAGAAAGACCTTTCATCCATGGTCACACCTTCGAAGTTATGAGGTTCTGGTTAGCATTTCTTGACATACTCACATATTTATTTAGAGCTATCCAATTGATATTCTTATTCAAAGATGCTGATGCCTTTTAGAAAGACAACTTTATAATATAGTCTTAATTTTAAATATCATTACATTTGGTTTTTCTCCAGAAGTAATGGTTTAATCAGATGCATAGTTTGTATTTAGCTCTGGAAAAATAAAATTACCATTAACCTAGATTGGCATCTCAAATCAGCAGATACATTCATTTGTCTCAGCTTATAGGAAAAGAGATGGGCTTTAGCTATGTGCACACGTGGAGATCTAAACTGACAGCAAGTGTAGAGGGTCTACTTGAAGAGGCCCTGTTGCTTGCTGTACTCTTGGACTGCCTTCCCCCCATCCCCATTGTTTCCACTTCTAATGAGATCAAGCCTAAGTGCAGAACCCCAAAGGACAGCTGGAAGCACACTGAGGACAAATGGCAAAGCTTACCTTTAACTGTCTTTGAAACCTTTCCGTAGTTTTCTGGGAAGTTAACACTTTTGGTTGCTGTTTGTTCTTTCTGAGTTTTGCTTTCTTTCTCTCTGTGTTATCCAGCGCCATACCAACGCTTGTTCCTCTTCAATTTAATTGTAAATTCTGTTTCCAGAGTTTTATGAGACTCAAAAACTTGAAAGCTACTGGGCATTTAAAGTACCGATCAGTTATGGAGATTTGTAAGTATGTAAACTTTTAATATATCACTTTATATTTGACATAGGCCTTAATCACTGCTTTTGTGTGTGTGTGTGTGTTTAATAAATAAGGAGCTTCTTGCAAGAATGAACCTCTTATTATTTCATTTACAGTTTAATTTACAAATATATGATGTAACACATTTTCATTCATTTAAAAATTGACCACTAGCAGGTTGTTTTGATGAATTAAGAAGCATTTTCTGCAAAAGATGAATTGGCATAGAGCCTGGCATTTAGAAAGGTTGGAGTGTTGTTATTACTGATAGACCCTGTGCTAGGCACTGAAGATAGGAGAGAAAAGAATAGTATTTCAAAGGAATTGTGGCCTGGTCACCGAGGCACGTGGGGATGTGTTCGGAGTGACAATAGTTCTATGAAGATAGAAGTTCAGTTGTTTTGTAGCTTGGATTCACAGCCTTAGGCCAGCACACACTATGCATCTATTAGCCGCTTTTGATGTGATACATGAATCTACTATACAAATGTACAAAGCATTACGGATGGGCAAGTTGAGAGTCAACTAGCATCGTGACATAGTGTTGACCTCTCTCAGCATAGCCTCTGGTCAAAATTGTACTGTGCTTTGCTTCTGGGTTTCTGATTTTCCCATAACAGCTGCATTTTTCAAGTCCCTTCAAGAGAAGTTAACTGGAACACGACTACCCATTGTACTTAATATTACACTCTATTCAGCTTGTTATCAGGGAACACATCTTGCTTTACTGAACTTTGGAGAGTTGTTTTTTTAGTAGTCAGTGCAGTCATTAGGCAGACCTGTGAAAAACCAGTGCTTTCTAGTTTTAAAAAAAATCTAAACTTTCCTATGGTTTGGTAGCTAAAGGCAATGTGGGCAGGTGAGGAGACAAAGAGCTCCTTTGACTCTCCTTATTAGTGTGTGTACGTGTGTGTGTGTGTGTGTGTGTGTGTGTGTAATGGTGATTTATAGTGAGAAGATGCTGGTTATCTTAAAACATTTGAAACTAATTGCTTTGCTTTTAACACCATAGATGACGATGTTCAAAGAAGGGCAACTGACTAGGACCAGCAAGGATCTGAAAGCTATTTTATAAAACCACCTTCATACATTAAAAAAAAAAGAAAAAAAACACTTAAAGTAGCATACTTAAACATGCTTTATCAGGTGCTCAATAGAAATAAAACCATGCTCACAATTTCTTCCTGTTAAGTATTTGTATTTTTCAATAATGCGTTTCTTCATTTTAGTAGTCGCTCCCAAGGTGGTCTGTAATTTGAGGTGCTAAATTTGTAAAATAGATTTGTATTTCAAATTAACTCTAAGAAAAAGCTGAATGTGTCTATTGAGACCTAATAAAACCACCAGAAAAATGGTTTCTCTTACCTAAAATTATGTATTGCCTTAGCAACTGGCCCCTTATTGCCTCATTAGTATCTTCTGCAGAGAGTTTGTAAGAACATTTTATAGTTGTAATCAAAGCTAAGAGGTTGATTAATAGAACTTAGCACCAGTTTTTCTTTGACTTTAAAGTGGAATTCATTTAAGCTAAACTTTAAAAATATCATGATGAACATTATTTAGTGAAAGTGTGGTGAGTGTCCAATCTCTGACGGGCTCATAGATGTTAGAGGCCTCTGGAAATTCCTTTGTGTAATGCATGGCAGCTGCCTGCTTTGGTGGAAGCAGGAGAGAGGGCAGAGAGGATATAACTCTGCCTGTGTCTACGCCTTTGCATTTGTGAGATAGTTGGTAACTCAGTTCTTAATTTCATTACTGGGGAAGTGGGAAATGAAGCTGTCATCTCATAGGCTTGAGAAGAGAGTGAAGGCCCTTGGTAGAACATTTTGCAGTGTTTTGTTAGTTCTACTTGGCAATCATTTTCATGAGAATAATTCTTCATCCGAAGTTGAACAATACAAGATACTGTAATAGCTAGCTTTACGTAGAATAGAAGAGTCTAGGCTAAGGGTGGACAAACTACTGCTCTCTCCCTGTTTTTGTAGTGGTAGTTTTATTTTGCTTGCTATGCAATAGCATTTAGATACTATCTCTGGCTGCTGTCATGTGACAATACAGAGCAGTTGGTATATATATGTGTGTGTGTGTGTGTGTGTGTGTGTGTGTGTGTATGTATGTATATATATGTGTGTATATATATGTATATATACAGACACATATATATGTATGTATATATACCTATAAAACCTATGGTGTGTATTATTATTGCATAAAAATCATCAAACTTTGGTGTAAGCTGTTTTCATGGACTTGCTTGATTTAGGATTTGCTTAGTTTGTAATATGTAGTGCTTGGTTTGCACAAACTGTATTTGTTTCAAGTGAGAAGCCTGGGGAGTAGACCACAGCATTGCTTAGCTGTTCCCAGAGTTAACTGGAGAAGGCTAAGGATTATCTTTCTTAGTGAATGACATTCCTCAGAACAGTTGGTCACAAATCTAGAACCTCCAGAAGGGGATTTGGATAGGACCCAAACTTCCTGAGTCAACTTTAAAGTGGGGAGATGCTAGAAGAAGAGATCACATTCCATCGGGTGACAACTTCCATCGGTCTAGAGTCAGGGAAATTATTCAGCCTTCATGAGAACATGTGAATCCAATCAAGTGTAATAAGTCTTTGGGAGTCAACCTTAATCCTGAGTTGAAAGATGGTAGTCCGATATTCTGTAGAATGTAGAGATCTTGGATAGAGTGAGTACAGCTTCTGGTTTCTAGGATGGGTAGTTTCAGTGCCAGGCTGTGCAACAAGACTGAACTATAAACATGAGGCTTTAGATACATTTAGCAACATAGTAATTGTTGATCCCTGTTCAAAGTTCTGAGGCGTCCCCCTTTCTTTTTTCAATAAGTGATGGTCTGCCATCCCAAATGTCATTTCATTTTCTTTTCTATTGATGTTTTTTGGGGGAAGATTGTCAATGAAGCCATCATCCCCAATTATTGATGGGTGCTTTAGAGTTCAAACATTCTTCAGTTAATACAAATTCATTCAAATAACAGAATGGATGACCCCATAAGTTAGAAGAGTTACTCCTATCTTATAGATGATGAAGATGTTTGGTTCCAAGAAGCTAAGCTACTTGCCTGAAGCCATGGGACTTTAAAGGGGGTGTGGGGTGGGTGGGGAGGGCCTCTTGTGTTTGCTCCACGAGAGCTCTGTTGTCTTTGCTTTGCTAGGTTACCTGATTTCATTCAGCCAAATGTATGGAAAGATGGGTAAACACAAAATTTCTTTATTATCAAATAAACACCAAGGAGAAAACAGAATTTTACATTACGAAGAAATAAAAAGAGCACATAAGTTAGAGGCTGTAAAATATTGACCCATAGTTTCCCCTGGGCTTAGGCCTGTTTAGATGAGTTCAGATAATATCTCTGTGTGTTCGTACGTGCGTTCGTGCACAAGCACACACACACACACACACACACACACACACACACACACACACACACA
>JADRCD010210409.1:52227-74784 GCA_019843815.1 Montemys delectorum
ACACACACACACACACACACACACACACACACACACACACACACACAAAGGGATTTATTAGAATGACTTACAAGCTGTGGTCCAGCTAATTCAATAATGGCTGGCTATAAAGAGAAAGTCCAGGAAATCTCGTAGTTGCTCAGTCCATAGGGCTGGTTGTCTCAGGTAGTCCTCAGTATAAATCAGAACCCTGAAGAAGTAGGCTCTAATACTAGTGAAGAAATAGACTTGCCGTTGAGGCGAAGAGCAAAGGCTTCCTTCTGTGTCCTCATATGGGCTTCTAGCAGAAGACATGGACTAGATTAGATAGGGGCAGGTTTTCCCAGCTTAAAAGATCTGAATTAAGGATGTGTCTTCCTGCCTCAAAGGTCCAGATTAGAAGTAGGTTTTCCCACTTCAAATCACTCATGGTGTGCCACTCCATGCTAGTTCTAGTTAATTCCCACTGTTGTCAAATTGACAACCAAGAATACACATCACAATAGTCCTCCACTAAGGCTGTTTATAAGTGTTTTTATGGTTCATTGTTTGTTAAACAAACAGCACCGCCTGACATTTTGTGCTTAGTTTATACATTAGACAAAGAAGGAATACTCTGCAGGAAGCCAGGAAGTTGGGTCTAAGCAGTTTTGCCCTTATGAGCAAGTTTGTGGAGAGGAACGATATGGCTTGTTGAGATGGTATTGTTCTCTCTTGACTCTCATCAAGCATATGATCTGTGCTGCCCATGGATCACATCTTAGAGTTATTTGCTGCAATCTTTTGTATGTTTTACAGATTTAGTTATGATTTGAGAAATAATAACAAAAAAACCTTATATTCTTGATTCCAGCTTTTAGACCTTTAACTTAAAATAGAGAATGTTATTTCAGCTCACCTATTTCCTAGTATTACAATTTCCCTTGGGTACTTATCTGGCCTAGTACATTACGCTTAGTATTTTAGTTAATGCCTGCTCTGCTAGTATCAGAAGACTATAGGGCTATGAGAGAGAGAACATAAGACTTTCTAAAACTAACATTTTAGTTATATTTTCTTTCTTATACAAATATTTCCATTAAAAAAAATCCCACTGCAGAAGCAGTGAGGTATGAGGATTGTGAGGGTTAGGTGCAGTGGAGGACTGATGCAGAACTGTTTTCCAGACATGACTGGACCATTGTACACAGGAACTCATGGCAGCTGTGACAGCCTGACACAAGATTTACACAGGATCAATTCTAGCATAGATTGGGGACAGGGTTATGCAGTTTTATCTCTAGCTGATTGGCTATTGACAATTAATGACTCATAGGGCAGGGAGACCCAATTTTTCTTTTAAAGTAGATCAGGTGGTAAAGACTAACTAACTAAGATAGCTGCTTCAATGGTCATCATAGATGTTGCTACTTGTACCCAGGGGTATCTGCCTGTTGCATATAGAGCCAGAAAAGATAGCTGCCCTCTGGGATATGAGAATCAAGCCTAAAAGTAGAACGCTCACTCAAAACCCATGATAGGATGCTCACGTCCTAGTGGTTGGCCTATACTCATGCACATACAAGGCAGCACTAAGTGGACTCGGGGTTTATAAAGGAGAATATGAAGTTGGGAGGAAAAGTTGTGTCAGGATACAGAAGGAGATGAAGAGGAAGAAAAGGTGGGGGTAGTTTTGGTCAAGCACATTATATTCATGTATAAAAAATCAAACAATAAAAAGATATCTGAAATGGAGTTGGAGCTATTTCAAAATCTTGTAGGTGGAGGAATATCAGTTTCCGATGATTGGAGGTTGTTCTTCAAAAGCTTTCCTCACCTCAGGCACAGAACTGAGGATCCTAATTAGAGAATTCATTAAAAATAGCTTAACCTAGTCTGTGATTTTAATTAACACATGTGATGCTTTCCTGAAGGTGAAGTGATTAATATTAACCAGTGCATGCATGAGACAAGAAGTTCATGTTCTAATAAATTAATCAACTTCCAGTATAATTAAAAACTTGAACTGAGCTATCTCTTCACTGCTGTTTTACTGTAAGTTAAATTGGACCTTAAACATTATTTAAGGCTTAACATTAAAAAAAATCTGGAATCCATTCTTATTTCTATAAATGTTCTGCTTGCTACGTAGCCTTTCATGTAAATTCAGTAAATTTTAAACATTTGGTTCATTCAAATTACTCTTTCTTGTTTTCAAGAAAGGTTGAAAAACATTAAAGGGAAATTTAGAAATTAGTCATTCAGTTCTTCGATGTATCAATTCACAAACACTAACGTTGGGAACATTTAACTGATTAAAATGTTCTGAATGAATTTGTCATTTGAGGACAGTCTTTGAATGAATGTCTTTAGTTTGTTGGCACCCTACTACCATTACTTAGGCTCGTTTCCAATACTAATTCACAAGAAGCTCTGGCTAACTTAGCCGGAGAACATGTGTTCAAGTTTCGTCCATGATTATGGAGTTTAATAATATACACTTTCAGCTTGTTTGTTTGTGACAGTGTCTGGCGGTGTACAACACAAGGGTCTTGAAATCTTGCTTCTCCTATCTCAGCCTCTCTATTGGTAGTATTGTTTATTTCATGTCTTTACACTATACTATGGTTTTCAGAACAGCTTAGAAATTTCAAAAGTATTTATATACCCAAAAGAAAAATAGACAATTAAATTGGGAAGGGGCTTGTAAGAGAACAACAGAGAGTGAGACTGAATGCTTTGCCTGACATTTGTAACTCTTGTATCAAGTTGGAAGAAGAGAACTTCATAAGTTACTCTTTCTTTGAGATGAATGCTTTTTGAAATTATCACAGCTAATAAACCAAATTCTTACCCTCACCCAATGTCTGTGCCACCTTCCAAGCAGAACCATTGTTCATTGAAACAGTTGGTGAATGACTTTATGGATAGACCATCTTAATACACACACCATTTCTTAAATGAATGCAACCTGTTCTCTGTGGGCTGAGAATAAAGTCACTCACTCAAGTCAAATAGCTTTGACCATAGCAGGAAGTCTGTATTCAAAAATCGTGCCTACAATTCATTTCTTGGTGTAGCAGAACTATCAACTCTCAGCTTAGCTATGATGGAGGTAAAATCCTTTGGTGATGTGAGGGTCATTGAAGTATAGCCTTATTACAATGAAATCCAATGTCTAAAAATTGTTCTTCTTTTGGGCTTGTACCACAGTAAGAGCCAAGATTTTAAGCTCTACTAAATACAAAACAAACAAAAAGACTTTATATATTTATGTTCATTTAGGAAAATACCAGTAGTCATGTATTATTTTGAAGTATATAGTTAATATGTTTGGAGTTATTTAAAATTTATATTGAGAAAAATGTATTTTCACTATTGCTGTAGACAAGCATCTACATAAGACTATTAAATTGATTGTTGTTTTATATCAACTTTTAAAATACTTATTTGTATTGTTGTAATATTTTATAAATTTTAAGGAATATGACCAAAAGATATTGTAGATATTGAAGGGGGGTCTCTGGGAGGAGTTGGGGTACAAAAGGGAAACAAGAATGTGATTTAATTCTATTTACTTAAAATATGTTTTTAAATGTTAACAAATTCAGATAAATTGAAATCATGTAACTTTTCCCATCATAATCCAATAAAAGTTTTTTTTAAAAAAGAATCTTTATGGTCTTCAAAGAGATACTATAATTGACTAGTTAGTATTACATGTTAAGTCTAGGGTGGCCATGTTTAAGTGATAAATACCAGAGTTTCATGTTTGCTATTAGAACCTTTTACTGCAAGGTACTGTGAATGAAAACTCCTGAGAAGTGTTATCTACAGAGACTGACTTATTAGAATTTCACTTCTGTGGAGAGATTGAAAAGTTACAGGTCCAGGGGCTAATTACCTTATCCTGGTCAAGCTTTAGCCCTGAGAATAACCATTTCTTTTCCACCAGTGTGTCAGAACCAGCATCCTGTGACTAATAGGTAAAAACTTTTATTAGAGTCCATTAACTAAGAAGACCTATTGGCTTCCACCAATGCCAAAGCCAAGAACGACATCAGAAAGCATCCTAGACCTATAGAAAAGCTTCCCCCATCTAACTGTAACCATCTCTCTGATGTGCCAACCAAAGCATTTTAACTTTATTATGTTGTTCTATTAAAACTATATAATTTCATAAAACTGCTTCCATGTTGGAACATGAAACTTGTGATAACTTGAAGTCTGTGTTTCTGGATCACAATTACTCAAAATGGCTCCAGAATATACTATCTTTTATTCCATTTCGATAACAGCTGTGGTTTCCCCAATCTCCAATACTAGCAGAATAAATCCTTAAAATACTTTTAATGGTTACCTAAGTAAGCATATTTTGGTCTCATGTGTAAAATGTAAACATACAGTCTCATGGAACAGATTATACACTGAATCCTTTGTACAAGAGACTTTTGGAATGAGAAGAGATTTGCCATGTTAAACTAATTATTTCAAACTTAAGTTCTGTTTCCAATTTCAAATTCTTAAAATGGTCTAACAGCCAATGAACATAAAAGTACCTATTACTAATTTAGATGCTACTGCAGAACACGAAAGGAAATCATGAGGCTATTAACACATCTAGAAATAGCCATTTTCTAGCTTTCAGTTCCAAAGATAGCTCAGTGAAAAGAAAATTTTTATTTAATGCAAGGATGGAGGTAAATTTTCAGGTGATTTTGTTTTTAAACTTTCCTTCCTTCTTTCCTTCCCACCCATTTTACCTCCCTCCCTTACTTTAACCCTTTTTAAAGATCCCATTGAATGTTGAAATATGAAAATATTTGTAGGCATAACATTTTACAAATCTACTTTTTATAAAGGTTCAACCTCTCCTCTAGGCCACCACCTAGCAGATTAGTAGGAACGTTATTAGTATATGGGTGAAGTGGACCTCTTCACCAATAGTTCTTGGGGGCAAGCTGGATAACTCGTTGACAGCAGTTCAGTCCCGTAGCAACAATAGCAGCTGCAGTCAAGTCCTGTAGGCAGGCAGACAGCACGCATGAACTGGCAGCTACTGACCAGTCCTTTCAACAGGCAGATACCAGACATGAACCTGCAATTGTGGATCAATCTTGAAGGTACCTTTAGGCTTGCCCATCAGCCTGAGGTGAGACTGAAGAGTGACAAGCTGCTGCAGGAACCTCACAAACAGTTCTTGGGCAAGTTTCTCTCAATGCCAGCATTACCACAAGTTGAGCTAAACAATGCTATGTAAGGCAAGCTAATACATGCCAATCATTAGTGAACAATAGCGAGGTGGAACAAACGAAACCAATGCTCAGTGCTCATCTCCCACTATCTATGGGGTCATATTCATACTCCTTCATCAAGCATCCTTTCATGTGTCTACTTTAGCAAGATATCCTTTCACCTGTGTGCCCAAGGAAAACATCATTTGACATAACTAATGTTCCAAAGAAATGAGAAGTTTCCACCTCAAATATTCAAGCTCCTTTTGTAGAATGGTGTGGTATTTTCATGCAACCCTACATATCCTCTCACTAACCCCCTGAATCATGTAGACTATTCCTGATACAAGGTATTTATAAGTAGCAGCTATTCCATATTTGTGGAGAATAATAGCAAAAAGCTTTCAAATTCAGTGCATGTGCAGTATAGTATCTTCTCCAACTGTTGTTGACCTGTTGCTATGAACTTTCAGATAAAGTGGACTGACTATATTGAAAAACTAGGATGAAAAGATTTGGTTGCAAGAGTAAGTGACAGGTACGGGTTGTCTTCAAGCCTGGGGCTGGTTACCTTTCCAAAGAGGAACAGAATCCAGGCAAATCTCCTGAGGACTATGGGGAGGAGGGGAAGGGGAAGAGAGAGGAAGAGGAGGAGGGTGAGTGGGAGGAGGAAGAGGCAGGGGAAGGAGAGGAGGGGAAGGGGGAAGGGGGAAGGGGGAAGGGGAGGAAATGCAAGGGGGTGGAGGGCTTTCCAGATGAGCAAAGCATTTATTTTCTCACCTCATTTTGTTTCTATAAAAAACCTTCCTCTATGTGTTTGTTTGTGTCTCTCTGTCTATCTCTGTCTTTGTCATTGTCTCTGTCTATCTCTGTCTCTATCTCTGTATGTGTTTGTGTGTGTGTGTGTGTGTGTGTGTGTGTGTGTGTGTGATAGCTGCTTGGAATGAGGTACTGATCTAAGGAGTTGGACCAACAGTTGAGGATTCTTGGGTAGCTAGAAAATAATAACATTTTTCAACCAAGATAAGAGCAAGGTAGTTTAATAATTTCTATTTGTTGAAGGAAGCAACATAGAATGACATGCATGGATAAAAATGGGATGGGCTATCCAATGATAGAAAGAAAATGAAGTCTATAATACTTTGATTTAGAAGTTACCATGGTTGTTAATAATGGTATTAATTTTCTAAAGTGGGCAGTTCTTTTCCCTATTAATGTCAGGGGTTTATATATATATATATATATATATATATATATATATATATATATATTATATATGTGTGTGTGTGTGTGTGTGTGTGTGTGTGTGTGTAGTGTGTGTATGTGTGTGCATATGCACACACTCCAAATACTCTAAAAAAGAAATTCCTTCTAAGAACTTAGAGTTGAGTTGCTTCATTGCGCTGTTTTTAACAGAAAGCATGAAAGATGAATTCTATATCTCAATCATTTTAAGTGTAAAGTGTACATAAACTCACTCTTTAGCAGATCTCTAGAGCATTTTTATCTTGCAGTTCTTAAACTATATCTACTAAATGGTTCCCCATGTTCCTCTTCAGCTCAGGTCCTGGCAATGATGATTCAGGAAGTGAGGACAATGATAGACAAGTGAGATCTTATGAACTGAAAGCTTCTACTCACCAAAGCAAAGAGTCAGTCAAGGAAGAGATCGTCTGCAGAATGGGAGACAGTCTTTGCTAGCTGTACACCTGGCAGAGGATTAAAAGCCAAAAAAACATACAAAGGTTCAAAAAACTAAACAAAGAAAGAAACAACACAATAAAAAGTAGGCTGATGATCTGAACAGAGAGCTTTCAGCAGAGGAAACACAAAAAGCCATTAAATATTCTTGAAAAGATACTCAATGTTCTCAGCCACTGGGGAAATGAAAATCAAAGCTATTTTGAGATTGTGTCTTACCCCAGTTAGGAAACATCACAACCAGGAGTGGTCAGCATATCTAGAGGAGAACCCTTATCACTGTTGATGGGATAGAAATGGTGTAGCCAACTGTGGCGGTGCAGAGGCTTCCATAAAACCTAAAAGCTAGCTCTTCCATGTGACTTGGTGATTCCAGTCCTGGGAATATACACAAGGGCTGTTTGCCACCATGGAGACGCTTGTACATCCGTGTTTGTTGGTGCCCTATTCAGAATGTCAAGGATATGGAATCAGCTGAGATGTTCATCATTAGATAACTAGATAGTGAAAAAGTGGTACCTATGCATACTGGAATTTTAATCACTTGAAAAGAAAACAAAATTATGACAATTTTAGGATCGGGAATGGAGCTAGAGAATGTATGGGCTCAGGCAACTCAGGCTCAGAAAGACAATGCGTGTTTACTCTCAAACGTGGATTGGATAGTACCTTCTAATTCTAACACACACACACACACACACACACACTCACTCACACATGGACTTACATTGGAGCATGCATGTGTAGAGCCCAGGAAATTAAAAGGGGTGTGTATGTGTGTTAATTTCTTTTTTTTTTTTTTTTTGGTTTTTCGAGACAGGGTTTCTCTGTATAGTCCTGGCTGTCCTGGAACTCACTCTGTAGACCAGGCTGGCCTCGAACTCAGAAATCTGCCTGTCTCTGCCTCCCCAGTGCTGGGATTAAAGGCATGCGCCACCACTGCCCGGCGTGTGTTAACTTCTTAAAAATCAACTGGAATGTATAGTAGTGCTTACCAGAAGTCAGGTAATGGATACTCAAGCATAGAAGTATTAAGCTTCAGTGTTTTGCAGAACAGGGAGGGCACCATAGTTCAAAATAGCCTATTTAATAATAATAAATATCATTTGATAAACAGAGAGGAGTTTGAAGATTGCAAACTCAGAGTAATGTTAAGGTGATGAAAGTTTGGTTCCCCAACTTGAACAACAGCAGTTGGGGGTTTGGTAGCATTACATTTGGAGCTTGCAATGAGCACTGTAGTCATTTTATGCATGCTAATTCTATCGTCCATGAGCATAGCATGCTTTTTCACTTATGTGCATTTTCTTATATTTGCTTTAGAAGTATTTTTTGGTTTCCACTGTACAAGTATTTCACACATTCAAACACACACACACACACACACACACACAAACATACATATACACACATACATATCCCTAGGTTAAATTTATACCCATGAATTTCATCCTTTTTGAATGAGATGAACATACTCTAAATGAGATGCTTTATTTTACTTTCTGGGTTACCTGAATATATAAAAACCTCCAAGGAATTTTGAATTCTGGTTTTATATCCTGTAATATTGCCAATATATTTGTCTAACCAGTTAGTTGGTGTCTTTCTTGTCATTAGATCTGACACTATGAACAGAGATAGTTTTACTTCTTCTTTCCAATACGTAGTAGATTTTATTTCTTTTTATTTTTTAATTGATCTAACTAGACCCTCCAGTGTGGTGAATAGTAGCAGAGACGGTGGGTGTTACTTTTGCCTCCTGCCCATAGTCAGCCTTATTTTGTTGAATTATATCAACAACAGGCTTTTTGTACATAGTTTCTTATGTCTTGGAACTTATCATTCATTGACCTTAGATATGAAGTGAATGTCTAATAGATAGCACATAGTTAGGTCTTGTGTTTTCCTTGACCCTTCAGTAATAATCTTTAATCCATTTTGTTTAAGGCAGTTACCAAGATGGAGAGAAATTCCCGTTGCCTATCATCGTTTTCTGTCTCCTTACAGATTTTGTTTTTTGTTTTTGTTTTTTTTTTTGGTAGGGGTGGTGGTGGTCCTTGTCTGTCCATCTTCCTTTGAATCCCATTACTTTTCATGTCATGACAGGTGTTGGCTCCCATTATACTGTTTCTTTTATGTATAAGTCTATAAATATCTTCATTGAAACTTCATTAAAGATACTAGATAATAACTACGAAATTCTTATGATAATTTAAAACTGGTAACAACTATAATAACACATATAAACTATTCCTTGACATCTCTGTTCCCTTCTATATTATGTAATGGATGGCACATGTGACCTTCTTTTATATCACACATTTATAGTTAGTTTTCATGTTTGCATTTTGACAATGGGCTTTGATATGCTTGGCTTGGCTGATTCCCTGAGGTACAAGCATCTTTTAACTGGTTTCTGGATTTCTCACTGATGGATTTGCCCTGCTTGTCATGGAAAGACACTCTGGGCATTCTATTCTGCCATCCTTCTACCTCTGCTCCCGCTCTTACTGAGGACCGGGCTATGACGGTCAGTTCTGTGACGATGTCTTTATGCTCGTGGTCACTTCATCAAGATGGCTTTTTCTCTCTCTCAAGGTTTACTTCATAGAGGAATCCCCTTAACTACCATCTGGGATTCATTTCTTTGGGCAGGTCTTCCTACAAGACTCTAACCAAGTCTGATCTCTGTAGCATGTTGACTAGACCTGTGCTGGGAATTGGCTTGCTATGTCAGTCAGCAACAGCTTAATTGAAAGTCTTAGAAAATCTGGGCATGCCTTCCACAGTTGGTCTGCATTTAAAGCGAATATGAGTGATGATTAGACCTATAGATAAATAGGTAGAGAAACTGTGGGAGCGTGTGTGAGATTCATCATTGTTCAGTGGCAGCGAACAGCACAACTGGGTATGAAGCACGCAGAGGGTTTACCTTATCATCTTTATATAGCTGGAGCAAATTAAAACAGTATTTTACATGGACACTAAACTTTTTCTTCCAAGTATGTACATGTGGGAATTTGGAATGGTAGATTATTATTTTTCAGTGTAAGCAGTTCTCACTTCTCTTGTGTTGCATGTGGTCAGGTGAGTGTGTGAGACTGTGAGGCCCCGGACTCTGCTTTCTTCCTGACTGTAGCATCGGCTTCTAACTCTCCTTCCCTGTTCCAATCCATCCGCACTTCCAAGTTTATGTAAAGGAGCATAGAACATTCCTGGAAATGCATCTCAGTATGTTCTTCACAGAGATAATTTGTTAGCCTTTTAACTTCTGGGAAAGCAGTATTGTAGCCTGCACCTAAGGACAAACTGTGGCTTGCTGATGCACTGTTTAGCTGAGGCAGGCAACTTTCAGTTCGAAAGAAAAGAGACTTGAGTTTCAAAGACATGGAACTTCTGAGGGTATAACTATAGCGGTATATTAGGTAGGAGCTTAATTTTGAAGGAGGACACCAATGAACATTCCATGTGTATGGAAGAAGAGGCCTCAACCATACACAAGAAACTACAGGCAACTGGGTAAAGCTGGGAGAGAGGTGAACCTCCCCAGGGAAAGACACACCAGTGCCAAAGGGTCAGCCCTGAAAATGTACATGCAAATAACATTGTATAAACCCAGCAGGTTATACTTAGGAGTGTGTGTGTGTGTGTGTGTGTGTGTGTGTGTGTGTGTGTGGAGTAGTAGTAGTAGTAGTAGTAGTAGTAGTAGTAGTAGTAGTTGATTAAAATGAAGGGAGAAATGTTGTGATTAAAAATACAATCCCAGACAAGATCAGTTCTGGTTCAAGTGTCAGGCTGCCTAATTCAAGTACAGAGTTCTCTGTTTACTCTCCATGTGCCCTTCCTTGGTCAAATTTCTCCTAACACCATCATTTTCCTCTTCTATGATGTGGGCACAGTGGTAGGATTTTTGTTTCCAGTTCCATGCACTGCTCCTTGTGAAGGAATGCTGGGACACCTTGAGCGGGTCTGGCAGGCATTGGTTTTTGTATCATAGGTGCATCTCTTGTTGATGTTCTTTTACAGTGCAGAGCATCTTCTGCTGAATGGTAATTGGTGCTGGGATGAAGAACATGGAGAGCATCCACAAACAAGCCTTACTTTTATCCCAAGTGCAAAGTTTGTTGGAAATGAGCAGTGCATGGCTTGGGTCAAACGTTCATCTTTGTAAATTATCCATTTAATACAAATAGCAACCCATGGCAGTTATTTTGTGGCCCTTGGTCTTTGGGGCTGGGGGAGTAAACAGAGATATTTTCCTGGTCTGTTTTGAAATCTTGAAAGAATAAGTGAGTCCAGGTTTCCCCTTGTTAAAAGTGAGTTTTGTGCCTCATGCTCTTCCATGTAGCCATAGCCAGGAAAGTTATTCTTGTTGTTTTCTGATATGGTTTCTGAACCAAGTTATCCAAATACTTCCAAAGGTATTGTCTGCTTTACCCTTGGCAGGTACCTGTTCAGAGGTTCAGAAGAAAATCAATGTAGGTGCTCTCTGATTCTCATCCCATTAAAAACAAACTGATTTTTGGGAGCTTTGGCTTTGAGGGGTTATGGGTCTCTGTCTCTCTGGAAATTTGTTCTCTCTGTCCCTCTGTCTCTGTCTCTCTCTCTTCCTTCCTCCCCATCACTTGTCTCATTTGTCTTGTTCATTCTAGAGAGCACACAGAGAAGTTAGAAGCTATTCTAAGAGCAGGCTGCATGTGAGGTGTCATTGGGAGGAATGTTATGAGACCAGATGAGGACATCACCTGTTCCTTATTGACACCCCCCCACTCCCACATCATCTCATAAATATACTCACTTGAACAGATAGACAGCAGGGTATTCTGTCCTAAATTTAGTCATTTTATAATAAATACTAGTGGATATGGTTACTTATCACGTAACATCTGCTATGCTGAGGACTATTGCAAAAACACTCACAGCCTGTGTTTCTTGGTATAGAAATAGTTTATTCATTTAAGAGGAATTTGTAAAGTGGACGAGGTGCTGTTTTGAATACAAATAGTGAATGAAGTTACTTATGCCTACTAGGAGAGATGCTCAATTCCAAATTAACAAGTGAGGAAAGGCATATTTACTCTGGGTAAGACAAGAAGGGCATCTCTGGCGGTGATAACCATAGCCTATACTCAGCAGTGTGCCAGTGACTGTGCCTATTGCAATGGGCTGCTACTCATGCTTAAAGCACCGAAGCCTCAACTTAGAGTACATCTGAAAGCGCTTTTTATAGTAGTGATGCTTAGAATGTGTGTGCACACACTTGTGTGTGCATGCATGTGTGTGTGTGTGTGCATGTGTGTGTATCAATGCATATGATTTTTCACTGAGCTCATTTTACAACTCCATGATCAGATCTTTTAAAAATCATGATGAGTTGTAAGTACTAAGAAAAATACTTTTTTTCTAAATAAATATGTTATAGTTTGACTTGTAGATTTCTAAAGCATCCTCGAGTGTTGATATGCCTTAGATCATGTAAAATAGTGACTCTGATAGAGGGGGTTAGTTGAGAGGAAGATGAGAGGTTCTGGCTGGCAGCAGTGCCTTTGAAGTTCTGGTTGATCAATGGAGTCTTTCGTTTCTACGGTCAAGGTCGTAGCAGCTAATTAATAGGAGAGTAGGCTGGAGAAAGAGTGGAAGATTCTTAAGACTCACTCGACTTGTGCTGTTCCCCAAAAGCAAATTGGTTTTGTGTGAGAAAACGACTTTCCTCCAACTCGAAAGCACAGACAGCGAGCTTCCTTGGCCACTCTGCCTTTGGTCCTGTGTGGTCTCCTCTTTTCTAAGAGGGCTCTGTGCCAGAGGCCACGTTCTGGGCAGCTATACAGAGACTGTGGCCTTAGCCTTGAAGTGGTGCCTTGTGGTAACTGGTAGTTCTGAATTCGGGTCCAGGCTGTGACTCTTTAATTGCTTGACCAGACTGAGCTGGTTCAACTCCCATGATTTACATGTAGATTCCTTTACTCTGTGCTCTATTCCTCTTGCAGAGTCAGGTGGGAGTTAATAAGATAGCCGCCTCGTCCACTGGACAAAGCCTGGCACACAGGTGGTTCTGCAGGCTTAACTCTGAAAGCACCGATGTTGACAAACCTCTGGGCCAGACCCTTCTTGGGTGGTTTCTTTTGAAAGCTTTATTTTTCTAGGCTTTGGTGAGAGTCTTGAAGGAGAGACCCATTTCACAGAGGTGTTTCTGTTCCACTTCACTCTGATGAACCTCAGAATTTTTACATTGTCAGTCTTCCTTAAAATGAGGAATCCAGGAGGACATGAAGGTATGTTTCTATTCTGGCAACGTGTACAATGCCTGTTTAGCACACGCCTAAAGACAGTGCGGATTCACCTCATCAAACCCTGGCTTTGGATTCTGGCCAAATTTAAACAGCTGCCTTCTTGAAAGGGCCTAGAATTATTTGAGTCTTCAAACTGTACTAAAAAGTAGAGCACTTGTTTATGTTGGAGTATTGAAGTAGGTCTAGGTTGGCTGTGTGTAGGGCTGTTCCTTTGGGTCCCTAAATCTTCAGAGGTTGTGTTACACCCTGTGGCAGACTGCTTCCAGAATCTGTTACTTACCTACCATAAGAGAGGCATCGGGGCTAAGAAGATGGCTCCCTCGCAAAAGTGCTTGCTATGCCAGTGTGAGGGCTTGAGTCTGATGACTCAAACCCACATAAAAGGTCAGGGGGTACTACTTTAATCTCAGAATTGAGAATGCAGAGAAAAGTGGCTTCCAGGAGCTCTCTGGCCAGTTAACCTAGCCACGTCTACCACCCAGAAGTAGGTGAAAGCCTCTTGTCTCAAAACACCAGCTAGATGACTCATTTGGAACGTCACCTGACTTTGACCTTTCACTTTCACAGGTAGGCACATGGGCAATCCATACCCAGCATGCACCCACATGAACACGTGTATACACAATGAAATAGAATATAGAGGAGCCAAAATAGCATGTTCAACATGATAGTCAATGAAAGTACTGGAGGGGGGCATACTTCTATATCTTTTCATAAGCCTAAGATTTCTAAGCAAACATTGAGCCTTCTCCTAATATACCTAATATTTGAACTAGCTCCATAGTTGTACTAATAATATTTGGCTTATTGATTTTTTCAGTCTAAAGACTTTGCTTCTGGCAATGTTGTTCCTAATGTATTGTGAGTAATGTTGTTCAGAAAGCTAAATTCTGTTCTGAAAAATTCTAATGCAAAGCATGTTTTTACAAGTTTATATGCATTCCCTGAACAACACTGGGAAAATATCCAATGGTAAGCATTTATTCACATGTGTGCTGAATGCTGTGGACAGTGCATATCAAAGACAAGTAAGTGTGAGTCTGACTTTGCTTGGAAACATTTCAATTACCTGTTACATGGGAACTTTATTTCTTTTTTTTTTACTATTTTTATTTTTATTTTATTTTATTTTTATTAGATATTTTCTTTATTCACATGTAAATTTTCCCTTTCCCAGGTTTCTTCTTAAACACTTACTAAGGAGATCACATGGTTTATATTAATATACCTTTTATGCTCTAGATGAGTGAATTTTCTTAATTAGCTTAATTGTGTTATTTATAGTGGCTTTAACATAACTCCTAATAATACTACCATAGCTATAAGACCACTAAATACAGTTTTTTTAAAGATTTCACATGTATATGTGAGTATATGCTATGTATGTTTGAATGCCCTTCAGGGCCAGGAGAGGGTGTTGGGTATCTTGTAGCTGGAGTTATAAGCAGTTGTTGAGAATATGGGTACTGGGAACTGAACCTCCATCATCTGGAAGAGCAGAAAGTAGCCTTGACAACTGAGCAGTCTCTCCAGCACAAGGTGTGTGTGCATGTGTGTATGTGTGCAGACGTGTGTGTATGTGTGTATAGACATGTGTGTATGTGTGCAGACGTGTGTGTGTATAGACATGTGTGTATGTGTGCAGATGTATGTGTACGTGTAGACATGTGTGTATGTGTGCAGATGTGTGTGTAGACATGTGTGTATGTGTGCAGACATGTGTGTGTTTGTGTGTTTGTGTGTATAGGCATGTGTGTATGTGTGCAGACGTGTGTGTGTATATATAGACATGTGTGTATGTGTGCAGATGAATGTGTATGTGTAGACATGTGTGTATGTGTGCAGACGTGTGTGTGTTTGTGTGTGTGTGTGTGTGTGTGTGTGTGTGTTTGCATGCACGCGTGTGTGTGAGAGGTACTGGTGATGAGCCCAGGGCCTTGTACATGCTAGGCTTTACTAGCTAAGCTCCATTCCCCAGCTCCTTTGTAGCTATTTGTCCTTTGGCTATTTTCCACTGTGAGGTACAGTTAACATTTGAGGTTTTAAATTCAACTTGCTGTTTAATTAGATTCATTTGTTTCAGGTTTTTAAATTTTTGCTTTAGGGATTGTTTTAGCTATCTTTCTTTTTAATAAACTAAAAGTTGATATTGTTCAAAATTAAAACTAAACATCAGAATATATTTGGAGAATTCATTCCTGTCCACCTTCTATTTCTATTTAAAAATCTCTGTACCCAGGAAGACTTCCGACGGAGGGGCTGGGGCAGTAACCCAGACACAAAACCTTCAACCCACAACTTATCCTGCCTACAAGATATGCAGGGTTAAAGATGGAACATCATTCATGGGAGTGGCTAACCAGTGACTGGTCCAGCTGGAGACCTAGGCCATGAGAGGGAGCCCACCCCTGACATTATGAATCATATTCTGCTAGACAGGAACCTAGCATAACCCATAGGACTCACAGACTCATATTAGTTGAACAGCCAACTAATATGGGACTGACCTAGGCTCTCTGCACGTATGTAACAGTTGTGTAGCTTCGTCTTCATGTGGGACTCCTAACTGTGGGAGCAGGGGCTGTCTCTGACTCTGTTTCCTGCCTTTGGGACCCTTTCCTCCTTCTGGGCTGTCTCATCCTCAATAGAAGATGCACCTAGTCTTACTGTGACCTGATATGCCAAAGGTGGTTGATAACCATGGGAGGCCTCTCTTTTCTGAGAGAAAGGGAGGAGAAGTGGATAGGGGAGGGGAGATGGGAGGGAAGGACTGGGAAGAGAGGAAGGAAGGGGAAAACTCTAGTCGGGATGTAAATTAAGTAGATGAATATTTTATAAAATTTTAAAAAATATTTTTATTTTGTTGGGTTTTTGAAAGTATAAGCCAATATATTAAATAAGCATATGAACATTCATGGCTATGGTTATTCTTAGTCTGTTTTATATAAATGTAAACTCTGAACACATTGTTCTAAACTTTTCTTTTTTCATGTAATTGTAGATTCAAAAACCACTCTCCTTTTATTAGCTGTGTTGTGACCATGATCTCTGGTTATTTAATATTATATGCATTAGATTGTGCAGTGGTAGATAGATGGTTTGTCATATCAGACTGTAAATAATATTTTTCATATAGGAAGGGAAATGGACTGAGCTCCATATCTATCTTACTGGTTGGTGTTGCAATTCCTCACTACAGACTAATCCCTAAGACAAAAACCATTTTCTGAGTATGAATATCACCTTTGCAATTAGGGCCCAGTTCTGGGAAACAGTGACATTCCACACTTCTTCACTCGGGGTGGTTCCAGGGTCCTATCACTATCATGAAACACTGGAGTTAACTGAGATGAGAAAGGAGAAAGGTTTTGGCTCCCACTTCTTAGAGATTCTGGTCCATTATTGGTTGCCTTGAGCTGTTGGTGTTTAAGCGATGGACCACGGTATGGAATGCATGGCATGATGAGAGCATGGACCTTGTCACTAGGGAACAGAAGGGAGAGGAAGTGGGTGGGGCTGGCGTCTCACTGTCCTATTTGGAGGCCGGCCTTCAGTGAGCCCGCATGAAGGTTCTACTACACTCCAGTAACATCGCCCTGAGCACCAAACTTTGAAGTGTGGGCTTTTACAGGGTTTTTCAAGATAAGACATTATAGCAGTGCCCTAAACTGCCAGGGTCATACCCTTCATTCCCCATATCTTAAATCACCCAAGAAAGTTCCTTTGCAAATGTTAAGAGTGCTTAGGAAATGGAGATGATCCCATCTGTTCTGAAAATTTTATTTTAGGTTGCAATGGAATTATTTATTGTTTCTTTTTGGTCACAAGTTTGCCATTTGAGAGGCTTTTAAAGGACATTTATTTTTAAATCCCTGAAGACTGTTTGAAGTTGTGGAGAGGACATCAAGTGGTGCATATATTGGTTTCATGGCCTCCTGCACTATTTGCCTCCATGTCCTCTTGGGAACAGAGGGTTGTGTTAGCAAACATGTTTGGAGAATGTCTACTTAAATAAGTTCATTGATTGTAAGATTGCTCATACCCTGCAAGTAACTTCTCAAGGTGAGTGCATAAAGATTACTCTTTTCTAAATAGACTATTATGAGGCCTATTTTTCATGGAGCTTATTTTGGGGAAGCTGTATTAATGGTTATATTATTTTGTGGCTTTTGAATGATCTAGAGAATGTGTTGGAGAGACTAGCAAACTAGTGAAGCCATCATCAAAAATAGGATGTGTATTTCTTAAAAACTTGAAGATAAATGTACTATGTGCTCCAGCAAGTCTACTGAATGCGTATGCAAGAGAAATAAAAATCAGTATGTCAAATGGGGTGTTTTAGCTTCCCAATTCATTGCAAAACTTTTCACAATAGTCAAGATACAGAACCAGTTTAAGCATCCATGAGAGTATGGGTGGGTCTTGACAAGGTGGAATGTTTACACAGTACAACAATATTTAGCTTTTAGAAAGAAGGGAAGCCTGTTATTTGTAACAATACAGATGAACCCAGAGGGCATTATGCTAAGTGAAAGAAACTAGGCATAGAATGACAAGTGGCATGATGGCTTTTTTACAGTTTTATCTATAAGTAGAGAAGGTGATAGTAGAAAAGTTGTTTATTACTAGGAGATGGTGCCAGGGGAAGTTGGGAAGCTGTTGGCCAAAGGACACAACATGTCAGTTAGACCAGAGGGATAAGGTTTGAAATACCATGATGGCTAAGTTAATAGCAATATATTATATACTTAAAAATATACAAGATAGTATGCTTTTAGTGTTTCCTCCACAAATTGATAAGTATATTCTTGTGCATGCTAATTAGTTCAGTTTTGTCACTGAAAAATGTATGCACATGTTAAACATCACATTGTATACTATATGTTTGTGTATACAATTTTATCAGTCATTAGAAGTGATAAAGGGGTAAAATGAATATTAATGGAGAATTGTGTGTAATACAAGTATCTAAATGATATTCAGTCTGTGATTCAGATAATAGTAATATACTTCCACTGGCCTATTTTTAACAATTTTAATGGGTTCATGTAAAATGTAAACATTCAGAAAAGCTGAAAGAAGAGAGCTTTCAGCTTTTTAATTTTTTGGCAAAAATTATTAGAAAACCAAAAGTTGAAAGTAAAAGACATTATACTCACAAACAGGATATGCATAAATACACATTAAACAGAAAACCACCAATTACTATATCCAGTGTAACTCCCCCCCCCCCACCCCGCCTCATTACAATTTGACTTTTAAGGAGAAAGTCATTACCTTAGTTACTGTTTTGTTGCTGTGAAGAAACACCACAGCCAAGGCAAATCTAGTAAAAGATAGCATTTAGTTGGGGCTGGCTTGCAGTTCAGAGGTTCAGTCCATTATCTTCATGGCAGGAACCATGGCAGCTTGTAGGCAAACATGCCAGAGAAGAAGCTGAGAATTCTACATCCAGATCCACAAACAGGAGAGAGAAAGAAACAGTGGTACTGGCTTGAACTTTTGAGACCTTAAGCCCACCTCCAGTGACCGCTTCCTCTAACAAGGCCATACCTCCTAATAGTGTCACTCACCAGTGACCAAGCATTGAGCCCATGGACCATTTTTATTGAAACCAACACAGTCATTTTCTAGGTCATGCACAATTTCAGTAGGAATGAGAGTTGGCTTGCCCCTGCCTTTCTGAATGGATGTCCTGAGCGAATGTGCTCTGGTTCCGGGTGGCAGCTCCTTAGTGTTAGGGCTCTTGCCATCAAAATCCCCACAGGGAGATTTATTCTGTTTTGAACTAAACAGGAAAAAGGAGTATTTACCTTTTCTTGATAATTCCTATTGGGTTGTTTTTTTTTTTTTTTTTCCTGACAATAGTAACAGTAGTTATCTTTCATTTGACATGGGAAGGGAAGAGAGACGTCATCAAGTTTTTACTATGCCAGCTTTCTTGTGACTCCATCACTGGTGACCTTTCTCTACCCAAGGACAAATGAATTAACCACCTTCTTTCTTACCAGGCTCTCCAGGGGTTGATGTTGAGGGCAGTTACAAAAGCAAGCTTACCCAATGTGTCTTAGTTTGGGCTTCTTTTCTCCTTGCCTTTTACAGAACATACATTTTAAGTTTAAAGAGAAGAGATTTCAAACAAACACATCACGATTCCCAAACATTCTAAAATTGAATATAATGCATCCAGATATGTCCAGATATGCTGAGTAAGTGAACAGACGCACAAATGGATGACAGTACTTCACTTGGTATATGACTAGCTCATCAATAAAAGAGTGATAAGGATGACTTCATTATTCGCAGTGGACTCATGATCTTCCAGAAATTTCTAATGCCGAGGCAAAGAGTAATTCATCTTTAGAAAGACTTTCTCCTGGGAGGCGGTAGGTGCTAAGGCTTCTCAGTGCCTCTATCACCTAATTCATTTTGGAATGCCTCATTGCTTGCTTCTAGCCATATTTACATCCAAACTTGAGTGTCAGATTTATTTATTTTTCTGCCATATCACATTCAGTAAACATAACTGCTTTGGAGAGTGTTCTCGTCTGCTTTTTTGTTGTTGTGATAAACACAATGACCCCACCCCCACCCCACAAACAAACAAAAACACTTGAGGAGGAGAGGGATTTTATTTCAGCTTACATGTCCACATCATAGTACATTATTTAGGAGTGTTAGGGGAAGGGAGCTCAAGCAGAAACTATGGAGGAATGTTACTTACTGACTTGCTCTTTGGCTTGATCAGCTACCTTTCTTATATAGCCCATCCCCACCTGCTGTGAATCGTACCACATCCAGTGGGCTAGACATTCCTACAGCCCTTGTCAGTCAACACAGCCTCCCATAGACATGGCCACATGACTTACAGGCTTGGACACAGGTCTGATGGAGGCAAGTTTTCTCTTGAGGTTTCTTCTTCTTAGGTGACTGTAGATTGTGTCAAGTATGATAATAATACTAACCAGGTCACAGAATGACATAAGAAATTTTTATTGTCATCTTGAAAACCACTTAAAAATTAAAACCATACTTTGTATATGGAAATATAATTTATTTATTTAAAAATATTATGTTGAGGTTTGGACTATTGCTATGTATTATAATGCTAAATTCTGTATCTGAAGGTATAGGCCTACAAGTGACTTCTCACATTTACAGGCTTTGGTTGTACAAACCTTGTTCCTTAATTTAAAACTATTGGTGAGTAAAATTGGCTATAGCCAATTACTGAAGGGAGTTATTTAGTGTTATTTAGTTGGGGTGGAGAAGAGAGAGAGAGAGAGAGAGAGAGAGAGAGAGAGAGAGAGAGAGAGAGGGAGAGAGAGAGAGAGAGCAGGAGAAAAGGAGGAAGAACAAGGAGAGAAGAGGAAACCACCACAAGGTGAGATGGATCATGAGCACTTGGCCAGGAGAAACAGCAAGTATCTGGGGCACAGTGCTGGGTAGGTAGCCAGGCCAGGGGTTATTCCCAGTAATTGTCAAGGTCACATAAAATAACCAAAGTCTGAGTCTCATTTATTTGTGAGCTAGTTGGGCATAAAATGAAATTGGTTGTACTACAATATTGTAACATGATATTTTTGTTAATTCTTAGAGAAATTCATTCACTTATATGGTGTATTTCAGACATACCCCTCACTCCTTCCCATAGATCTATGGGGAGGATCTATTACCCAGCTTCCATTTCTCCTTTGTGTCTTTTTTTTTTTAAAAAATCACTAGTGAGTCCTTATTGAGCTGCTCATGGGCTCATGATGTGGGCATCCACTGTAGCACTTATTTATAACTAGACACTTTCTTCGGCCTCATTATTAGAAGTTGTATTTTTCCTATAGTGGGAGTGAGATTTGCATTGTTTGAGTCTAACTTGCTGCAGTGACAGGAGGCTTTGTGTACTGTTAATCTACCTCTGAGGCATTACCAGAGCACAGGAAAAGCAATTAGACAAATGACAGAGTGTTATGTTATAGCTTAAAGCTGAGCTTGAAACCACCAGCTCCAGGGCAGGCTGGTGGAGCCTCTGAGGTACTGATGGAGAGGCGGGGTCCTTCTACCCGTGCTCCCTTTTCCTTGCTGTTGCCAAACTATAAGCAAAGAATGTGTATGGGGAGGGGAGGCGGTGGCTGCTCTTTATATGTTTTTATTTTTCAGAGTTTCAAACAACATATCTTGATCATACTCATTCCCCTTACCTGGTTCCTCCCAGAGCGTCCCCCTCTTCTGTATCCACCCAATTTCTCTCTCTCTCTCTCTCTCTCTCTCTCTCTCTCTCTCTCTCTCTCTTAAAAAAGAGATTAATGGAGTTCAGCTTGTGCTGGCTGACTGCTCCTGGGCACAGGAGCTGCCCTGGAGTATGGCTGCTTCTTTGCTCTATTGAAGAAAATGGACTTCCTTCACCCAGCAGCCATCAAATGTCAACAGCTCCTTGGGTCCTGCCCGCCTCCCATTCTTTCTGACAGAGTTTCTGGAGCTCGAGCAGGTCTCGTGTGTGCTATCACGATCACTATGCATGCATATGCGCATCTGCCCTACTGTGCCAAGAAAAGTGCATTTCCTTGAGCGATCTACCACCTCTGGCTCTTACAGTCTTTCTGTTCATCCTTACACACACACCTTGGAGCCTTGAGGGGAATGGTACGCTATAGACATCCCATTTAGGTCTGGGCATGCCAAACTTTCTTATTCTGTGCATATTGACCAGTTCATGGCCCCTAGGGGAAAATCTATGACTATTATTCTGCCAGATGAACATGAAATGAGATGACACCTAATGGCATTCCTACAGCCATAGGTCAGTGCATTGCCATCACCAGGGAAGCTTTCCCTGATGGAAATTAACATAGAGACTGACAACATTCTGTCACCCCACACTTTCACATCCCAAATTTCCGATGAGTAAAAGGTTTTCTTCAATTTTGGAGAAGGAAGATGAAGATGAGCTTTAGACATCAGAGAAAGTAGCCATGGGGTTTTTAATAGCCATTCCCTCTTTGAATGGACTTCATGTGGTTACTGACATATTACATATTTTCACCATCTACAAGCTATACTACTGTAGTATTAGTGCCACTAACACCACTTGCTGAACACTGAGTGCTTGATGCTATGCATCTGCTTTGCACTGTGGAGTCGTCTTAAAAGCTCGATGCGGGAAGTGCTGTCTTATTGTCTGAGACTAAGACAACTGCAGCTTACTGAACTTGGCCAGTTTTTTGAGGAGGTGAGCAGTTTAACACAGTTAATGTAAGAGAGAAGCAGAATTCTAAACAGCATGGTTTCTGCTCCATTGTCATGGAGTAACTAAGCTAGTCAGTTTTTGTATTTTCCACATGGAAGCATGGGGTATTATTTCTTTTTAGGTTTTACTCAAC
>JADRCD010210410.1:0-17240 GCA_019843815.1 Montemys delectorum
TTTTTTTCAATATCTCCATATTCCCAACATTACAAAATCTCTCCAGTGTTTCCAAAACCCTGTGTCAGAATTCCCACTATTCTCAATATTCCAAACTTTTAGCATGTTCCACATTTCTAATACCCATAATGCTCGCCAGCATTCTCCAAGATTTCCAGGTCTCTGTATATTTTCAACATCTCCCAATTCTCCTAGTCCCACAGCCCTTCCTACTTCCCCAACATTTCCAGATTTCCAGTATTCCCAGTGCTACTAACAGCCTCAGCATGTACTGCATTCATAAGACTCTGAAAACCACTAACACTGCCAGTTTTCCTGGGAAGCAGCATCATATTACAGAATAAACGCTGTCTCCTAGAGTCAAATATCCAGCCTCAGCCTCCCAAGAGCAGAGCACTGCCTTTACTGTTTATTTTGTGGTTACTGCATAACCACAGTTCTTTTCTATATTTACAACCAAAATATATCAAATGTTTCTATTACCTCAGAATGTACAGACTGAAGCTCTGGTCCCTTCTTCTGTGTTACTAGGAGCTATGGCTTTGAGTCCCAATTACATACAAAGTCATGAGAGTAAAGTCCACATAGCTTTTAAAATATGAGTCATCAGAGTTGGTGCACCTCTCCCTGCCCCCACCCCTCTGTCTGTCTTCATCTCTGCATCTCTGTGCCCATGTCTCTGTTGTCGGTGTCTCCCTCTCCCTCTCTCTTCTGTGTGTGAGAGCATGTGTCGGTGTTTATGCATATCTATTCCCACACATAAGGACACAGAAAGAAGGTAGTCATCTACAATCCAAAAGATTTTGCACACTTAGAGTCCAACTGTACTGTCATCCAACCTTATCATCCTCGCCCCCAGAACCTAGTCAGTGATGGTTATCTAATGGCAGTTTGCTAGGACAGAGGCTTCAGAATGCTAGTCTTAGACAGGCAAGAGTTTTCTTTCAATGGCAGAAGCCAAGAGGATTCACTTGCCTATGAGTTAACCCTAGAAACAGGGCATAGGTCATAAACTGGGCTGCTCAGTAAGCTGCAACGCTTTGGGAGATATTAAGGGGCAGAGAAGTCTTGAGGTGAAACTGTCATGTGAGGAACTAGAGTATCAACCTGCCTCCTCATTGAGATAGGGCATGGGAACAAGGCGATAAGTGAAGTCCCAGACCAGGCCTATGAGAGAGATGGGCAGGAGCTAGGGAAATAAGGCCTGGGGTGCTGATGAAATGTCATGATTCACATCCACACAGGGTGAGAAGTCATCATTTCCCAGTAGTTCCTGGGCTTTGTGGATAAAGCTTCATCTATGAGGTTAAGGCTTTGCTCTCACTTCCTTTTAAAAATAAATTGTGGTATTTTAATGACATTACTTTCCCCTTTTCCTTCGTTCTCCCAAACCCTCCCCTGTTGCCACCTTGCTTTTGTTCAAATCCGTGCCTCTTTTTCTCTCATTGGTGGCGTTTGTGGTGATCGCATCGGTGGTGGTGGTATTTGTTGTGGTCCTAAAAATACAAAAATCCAACCTGTCCAATCTGTATACTGTTACTTGTACTATACATTTTCGGGGCTGACCATTTGGTATTGGATAACCAATTACTATGTTCTTTACTGGGGAAGACCATTTCTCCCACCTTCAGCATTCCTTAGTTGTCTGTAGTGTTTTGTGCAGGATTGAGCCTCATGAGCTTTACCACATCCCCTTTAGCATGTCTATTTGTACTTGTTTAGCTTATGTTTAGGCAGTCACATTGGTGAAATAGATGGGTGTGACTTTGACATTTCTAGAAGACATATCTCGCAGCAAACACCCTGTTCCTCTGGCTTTACAATATTTCTGCAATGATCCCTGAGCCTTCAGTGCAATATTTGTGTTGAAGATCTATGAATTGAGACTGAGCACCACATTATGGTTTATTCTTTGCACTTTTATTGGTTGTGGCTTTCAGTAATGATCTCCATCTGTTGCAAAGAGAAGTTTTCTACCTGTGAGTATAAGGACAAGTGCTTAGAATGTAGATGTTATACAATTATATAATTAGATATTATGCATGTTTAGAAAAGTAGGAGTTATGGGTTCTCCTCTAAGATCCTGGAGTAATTGCAGAAACCATAAAATGTAAAAAGGAAGCATGGGTGTGCTGCAGTGGTGGGATGGGTGGAGTGAGCACCTGTGAAGGGAAATGAACAAAATGAGGGTTTCTGAACAGAAGTGGGTTAGAGCAGTGTATAACAACAGGAGGATGTCTAAAACTTTCATAAGGAGTCATAATATTGACTGTCTACCTAAAGTGCCTATAATATACCCAAGTTGGTATATAAATATACACATTTGTGTTGGGCCCTATTTGGCCCTGGTTTGGGTCTTGAGGGCAAACCCAAGCCTGGCTCGAGTTTTGTAAACTGTCTCAGAGTACTTCTGTACTGGAGTGACTCAGCATGACCTGCTAAAGCCTACCTTTGCCTAGCTCCTGCTGAGGTAGAGTAACTTTGTTGGCTCCTTCAGTCACCCTATACCCTTCATCAACTTTCCCCTCCCACTATGTCATCCCACCTCAGCAGAAAACTCCACCTCCTCTCTCAGCCTTTTTTTTTAATATATATATATTAGATATTTTCTTTAGTTACATGTACATTTTTCCTTTCCCAGGTTCCCCTCCAAAAACAAACAAACAAACAAAAACAACAAGAACAAACCCCTTTTGCCTCCCCCCTCCTCATGCCTGCCACCCCACCCTCTCCCACTTATTGGCCCTGGCATTCCCCTACACTGGGGCACAAAACCTTCACAAGGCCGAGGTCCTTTCCTCCTATTGATGATCGAATTTTCTATCCTCTACTATACACATGCTACCAGAACATTCAGTCCCACCCTGTATAGTCCTTGATTGGTGGTTGGGTCCCTGGGAGCTATGAGGGTACTAGTTAGTAATTGTCGTTCATCCTAAGGGGCTGCAATCCCTTCAGCTCCATAGATCCTTTCTCTAACTCCTTCATTGGGGACCGTGTACTCAGTTCACTGAATGGCTGTGAGCCTCTACATCTGTATTAGTCAGGTATTGTCAGAGCCAGAAACTGGAAACAACCCAGATGTCCCTCAACAGAGGAATGGATACAGAAAGTGTGGTACATCTACACAATGGAGTACTACTCAGCTATTAAAAACAATGAATTTATGAAATTCTTAGGGAAATGGATGGATCTGGAGAGTATCATCCTGAGTGAGGTAACCCAATCAGAAAAGAACACACATGGTATTCACTCTCTCTCCGCCTTTTATAAAGAAAAGATTGATACAATAAAACGAGTTCCTGCTTTGACGACTCCTGGCTCGGGGTGGTTATCCCAGCTCTGGGTGGTTATTCTCTGGACAACAGGAGGACCCTCACCATCCCACTCAGCCCCCTAGAGACTCCGATAGCCTGGGTTCTCTCTCTTGCCTGGTTCTGCCTGGCAGAGAGCCCTGCACATTTGATTTACATGACCTTTCCTCATCTAGGCTGACAAAGAATGTTCAATCCAAGAGCAAAGACCATGTAACAGGAACTCCAACACCAAGCATGAGAAGCCCTCCTTTACCTTACAAGTCAGGGTTGTCCAAGAGACACTCTAAACATCTAGCCTATTGCTAATAACTTTGGTTATTGTACAGTAGTGTAAGAAGGTACCTATTGCTGAAGACAGCATGTACTTTGGAGAAAAGGCCCAGAGGCTCCATTTCTCTATCTGACCTGAAAGTCCCCCTCCTGAGGACTAGTTTTCAGGGAACTAGAAGGTGTCATGAAAGCTTCCAAAGGAAGGAAGCAACCAACAGTTCCATTCGACTATGAGACCTATTAATGAACCATGACAACAACCGGTGTGTCATGGTGTCCCAAAGGGTGCAGCAGAGGCACACGTACCTTGGCAGTAGCCAGCAGCTCTGTACTTGTACTCTAGACCCACTCAACCGGAGAGAAAAGTTGCTTACTACTGAAACCATAACCAACTTCCCAGGATTAGTGATGTCACGGCCTAACCTCTCAACTAAAGCATTGCTTTCTCTATGTACACTCCCACGATGTGCAGATGCAGCATCCCTCTGTCCTCCTCACTTGTTCATCTCCATGTTAAGTGAATCGTCATTATTTTCTCTTACAGAAGTCATTCCTTTTCCAAGATTTTGTAGGTTCACCACAAGAAATCGTTATGACTATTATTGCAATTTAAACACATAGTTTTTGTTTTCATTTATACCTTTACCATAGAAATAAAAAACAACGATTGTATGTTCCTTTGGGTCTTCTTTATAGCTGTCAGGGCATTCAGTGGCATCTACAGTTTTCCAACTATTATTAGGATTGTACCTGTTTTCACATTAATGTGCTGCCAATAAAGTTTATCCTGAACAACTCATTTTTTGTATGCTTAAATTTTACTTTAAAGCATATAATTTTAAAATTCATAGGGCATGAATCTCAAAAAATGTTGCTTCATGTTTATTCAAAATAATTTATTTATTTTCACTTTTAATTAGATTTTGGATATTATAATATATTTGCATCATCTTCCCTTTCCCTTCCCTTCACCAAACTCTCTTCTATCTCAGGCAAGTTCTGCACCCACAGGTTCAGCCAAATGCAGATTGAAATTTTCCTGAAAATGATTGCTCTGTACTGAACAAATGCACATATCTTCTTGTAATTATTACCTAACAATATAGAACAGTAGCTGTTAATAGAACACTTGCATTCTATATGGTTTCCCACATTCGAATGTGGGAGGCTGCATGTAGGTTACATGCAAATATCGTGCCATTTTATATGAGGGACTTAGCATTTCTGGATTGGGTATTTGTGGTATATCTGGGAACCCTGTATTCTCATATAGTCTACCTGCTTATCCTCCCAAAAGGAAAGGGATAAGTGGGTCAACCCAGAGGAGAGTAAAAGGGGACCTCTGCCTTCCCTTCTCTTTTTGAAAAACAGTTACAATGAACATGATGGATGCTATTTGTCATTGTTGTTCCCTAAACAATACAACATAACAAATTCCATCACATTGGTGATGCAATATATCAATTAGGGGTAATTTATGGGATATATGAGGGTTTGTGTAGGTTATATAAAGGTCCCATAACACCATAATATTTTTCCGTTAATCTATTTTATTCACTTTATATTCTAATTGCAGCATCTCCTTCCTTTCCTCCCTGTACCACCATTACAAATTCCTCCTCCATTAAATCCATTACCCACAGTATTCCCCAACATTTTATCTAAGACATCTGAACATCCTCAGATTTAGGTATGTGTGGGTGAAAGAATATCCTGGAACTGGCCTTTCACAGCTCTAAGGGATCTTATATATCCCAGTGTTCATATCATTAAAAGCAAAACAAGCAAACTCCTGGGTCTATCACATGAATTTTCAGCAGCATAACATGGCTCACCTGTGTATATTAGGTGTGCTTAGGTATCTTATGAGCAGCCTCATGTACCCATCAGGATGTTACAAAGCATCAGGCCACCAGTTCCATCCTGCGGGGTATTCTTTGGATCCTTGGATCTCAGGGCTTATGGCTCAGACATCTTTAAAGACAGAAACACCTCTTTCAGAAGCCACAGGCTGCTGTTTATCTGTAAGGACACTGGGGAAATAATGAAGCACCCATGCAGCCCCCAAAGTGTATGCTGGACATTTTTCCCTTAGCCTCACAGGAACACCCAGGCTATATTTTAAGATTGGGTAGCTTGCTGACTTCTGAAACATGCACCATGGGAGGCACCACTGCAAGAAGAGAATGGGTGACTGAGAGATGGTAGTGAGGGAGGAGCAGAGTGGTGCATGCACTGTGGAGAGAAGTGGAACTGGCTACCCAACAGCAGTGACATGTGAGAGAGAGAGAGAGCTGAGGTCAATGGTGGATCATGTCATTATCCAATGGAGTTAACAGGATGGTGTGCAGCTGGCTAGGATTTAAGGAAATGCAGACCCAGCCCCCGAACAAGCTGCCTGGATGTGGGATCACCCTAAATCTTGGCAATGGTGGATGCCTGATATGAGGAATGATCATCTCTCTAGATTACATGTCCACAAAGGACCATCATGTCCTATAATGCTTCTGAGGCCATGTGTGGGTCAGTGGCCCTAAGTAGCCAAGGTCCTGGCTGGTACCCAAGAACTGTGTTGTCACCTGAAAGCATGAGGATATTCATGGTCTGTGTCCATGTTCATGTCCATGGGCCATCAGGGACTATACTGGTGTGAGTGGCCTGTGCTGCCACCTGAGAACATAGCTGGGACCAGGTCTGAACTCCTGCAAGGGCCATGTCTGGGTCCATATCCTTAATGTGGCCTTGTCTGTGTTGATACCTTGGTCCATGCTTCCACCAAAGGCCAATTAGATGTCTATGGTTTGTGCTATAGCTAAAAACTGTGTTGAAGTTTGTGGGCCCTTCTAATGTAGGGAGCAGGGCTCCTTATCCAAGTTGCCTGCTCCACTAAGGCAATGGTGATGTCTGGGTCCATGCTGCTGCTGGTTTTATAACCTTATTGCAACTGGGTCTGTATTGACATTTGTGGCCCATGCTACCACCAAGGACCACATGGATATCCATGGTCTGTGCTGTAGGCTGAAACCATGTTGATGTCTATAGGCAATGTTGTCACCAGGATGCCTCAGGGATGTGGGTGGCCTCCAAGGCTGCCTGAGTCCATGCTGACATCCAGGACTATGTTGCTGCTGAGGGCCATGTCTGGGTCCATGGTCCTTTGAAGCTGGATCTGTGTTAATGTACATGCCCCATGCTACCACTAAAGGCCACACAGATGTCTGTGGTTTGTACTACAGCTTGAAACTGTGTTGAAGTTTGTGGACCCTGCTACTGTTGGTGCAAGGACCACAACTGGGTCTGTGGTTTTATTGAGGCTGGGTTGATTGTCCGAGGCCCAAATCCCAGGCTGATGTTCATGGTTTGTGTTGCAAGAGGAATCCATATTGCATCAGAGGATCTTATTCAGGACCATGGCCATCCTGCAACCGGGAGCCCTGTTCGTGGTCTGAGCCGAAGCCAGAAAACATGTGGAAGCACATAATCCATGCCCTTTAGTCCGTAAAAAGCAAATAAGCCACTTTTGCAGTGTGGTTGATGACTGCAGACACCTAGTTCAGAAAGAGGAGCATGGAAGACTTCTATGGCCATCGTTGCCTTCACCCCAATCCCCAGCCCACCAAAATAGTATCAGCTTAGACATGAAGCCATCCAAGAGAACTCTTAAATCTATGATAATGTGCTGAGGTATCACCCTCCACAGTAGATGACTTCTGACAGGGATGTGGGAAGGGAAGGACTCAGATCTATTTAGGAGGCTGCTCTGAGAGTTTGGCCATGTCTCATTGAATATATAAATAACATAAACTGTACTTTTTTCCTGGGGATGGTAAGAAGGGTGGGGGAGGACAGGAAAGGACTAGGAAGTAAATATTGTAAAGGATTAGAAAACAGATATTAGAGGGGTGTCAGGTGAAATTTCCAGAGAATCAATAAAAGTATTATGTTGTGGGTTAAAAAAAAAAAAAAAAAAAAAAGAGTGCTGGCATATCCAAATACCACCAGGAGAGAGCAGGTCTCCCAGGAGTGCAGACATGCCTGTGAGCACAAGTGAGATCGCCACTTCTGCTCAGAGGGACCTGCCGGGAACTCTAAGGACACAGTAACCAAGCAGCAACCTGGGATAGGATCCTTCCAGTTTCCATCTGTGCCTGAAGCTGATCCTATGTCACAGCACTCCATACCCAAATACCTCCTGGAAAAAGCTGGTCTTCCAAGAGTTCTAACACACCTGTGATCACAGGTAAGACCTCCCCTGCTCAAATTCCTGGCCCAAGAGGGAACTGCCCAGAGCCATCAGAACACAGGAACCGAGAAACAGACAGGGAAAGGATCCTTCTGGTTTCCATCTGCACTCTGGAACTGACCCTGTGCCACAGATCTCCATACCCAAACTCTCCCAGGAGTACTGACACACACGCTTGCAGGAGGGACAAGCCACAATTAGAGACAGGAAGACCAGCTAACACCAGAGATAAGCAGATGGCAAGAGGCAAGGGCAAAAACATAGGCAACAGAAACCAAGGCTACTTGGCATCATCAGAACCCAGTTCTCCACCACAGCAAGCCATGGATACCCCAACACACCAGAAAAGCAAGACTCTGAGTTAAAATCACATCTCGTGATGATGATAGAGGATTTTTAAAAGAATATAAATAACTACCTCAAAGAAATACAGGAGAACACAGGTAAGTAGGTAGAAGCCCTTAAAGAGGAAACACAAAAATCTCTTAAAGTATTACAGGAAAACACAACCAAACAGGTAAAGGAATTGAACAAAACCATCCAAGATCTAAAAATAGAAATAGAAAGAATAAAGAAATCACAAAAGGAGACAACCTTGGAAACAGAAAACCTAGGAAAGATTTCAGGAGTCATAGAAGCAAGCATCACCAACAGAATAAAAGAGATAGAAGAGAGAATATCAGGTGCAGAAGATACCATAGAAAACATTGACACAACAGTCAAAGAAAATGCAAATCACAAAAAGCTCCTAACCCAAAATATCCAGGAAATCCAGGACACAATGAGAAGACCATATCTAACAATAATAGGTACAGAAGAGAGCAAAGAATCCCAATTTAAAGGGCCAGTAAATATCTTCAACAAAATTACAGAAGAAAACTTCCCTAACCTAAAGAAAAAGATACCTGTGGGACAGTGGTGGCACATGCCTTTAATCCTAGTACTTGGGAGACAGAGGCAGGCACATTTCTGAGTTCCAGGCCAGCCTGGTCTACAGAGTGAGTCCCAGGACAGCCAAGGCTATACAGAGAAACCCTGTCCTGAAAAAAAAAAAAAGAAAAAAGAAAAGAAAAAGATGCCCATAAACATACTGGAAGCCTACAGAACTCTAAATAAACTGGACCAGAAAAGAAATTCCTCCCATCACATAATAGTCAAAACACTAAATGCACAAAACAAAGAAAGAATATTAAAAACAGTGAGGGAAAAAGGTCAAGTAACATATAAAGGCAGACCTATCAGAATTACACCAGACTTCTCCCCAGAGATTATGAAAACCAGAAGAAGATCCTTGGTTGATGTCATATAGACCCTAAGAGAACACAAATGCCAGCCCAGGCTACTATACCCAGCAAAACTCTCAATCACCATAGATGGAGAAACCAAAGTATTCCATGACAAAACCAAATTTACACAATATATTTCCACAAATCCAGCCCTTCAAAGGATAATAAATGGAAACTCGAACACAAGGAGGGAAACTACATCCTAGAAAAAGCAAGAAAGTAGTCTTCCAACAAAACTAAAAGAAGATAGCCACATGAGCAGAATTCCAACTCTAACAACAAAAATAATAGGAAGCAACAATTACTTTTCCTTAATATCTATTAATATCAATGGATTCAATTCCCCCAATAAAAAGACACAGACTATCAGACAGGGTATGTAAACAGGACCCAACAATTTGTTGCATACAGGAAACCCACCTCAGTGACAAAGACAGACATTATCTCAGAATAAAAGGCTAGAAAACAATTTTCCAAGATAACAGTCTCAAGAAAAAAACTGGAGTAGCTATTCTAATATCGAATAAAATCGACTTTCAATCTAAAGTAATCAAAAAAGATAAGGAGAGATACTTTATACTCATCAAAGGTATGATCTACCAAGATGAACTCTCTATTCTGAACCTCTATGCTCCAAATGAAAGGGCATCTACAGTCACAAAAGAAACTTTACTAAAGCTCAGAGCACACATTGCACTGCACACAATAATAGTGGGAAATTTCAACACCCCACTCCCTGCAATGGACAGATCATGGAAACAGAAACTAAACAAAGACACAGTGAGACTAACAGAAGTTATGAAACAAATGGATTTAACAGGTATCTATAGAACTTTTTATCCTAAAACAAAAGGATATACCTTCTTCTCAGCACCTCATGGTATCTTCTCCAAAACTGACCATATAACTAGTCACAAAACAGGCCTCAACAGATACAAGAAAATTGAAATAATGTTATGCATTGTATCACATCACTACAGACTAAGACTGGTCTTCAATAGCAACAAAAACAACAGAAAGCCCACATACACATGAAAGCTGAGCAATGCCTTTCTCAATAATAACTTGATCAAGGAAGAAATTAAAGACTTTTTAGAATTTAATGAAAATGAAGGCACAACATACCCAAACTTGTGAGACACAATGAAAGCAGAGCTAAGAGGAAAACTCATAGCTCTGAGTGCCTCCAAAAAGAAACCAGAGAGAGCACACACTAGCAGTTTAACAGCACACTTGAAAGCTCTAGAACAAAAAGAAACAAATTCACCCAAGAGGAGTAGATAGCAGGAAATAATCAACCTTGGGGCTGAAATCAACCAAGAAGAAATGAAAAGAACTATACAAATAATTAACAAAACCAGAAGCTGGTTCTTTAAGAAAAATCAACAAGATAGATAAACCCTTAGCCAGACTAACTGGAGGGCACAGAGACAGTATCCAGATTAACAAAATCAGAAATGAAAAGGGAGATATAACAACAGAAAATGAGGAAATTCAAAAAAATCATCAGGTCCTACCACAAAAGACTATAGTCAACACAAGTGGAAAACCTAGATGAAATGGACAGTTTTCTAGACAGATGCCAAATACCAAGGTTAAAAATCAGTATCAGATAAACCATCTAAACAGTCCCATAACTCCTAAAGAAATAGAAGCAGTCATTAAAAGTCTCCCAACCAAAAAAAAGGTCCAGGACCAGGTGGGTTTAGTGCAGAATTCTATCAGACCTTCAAAGAAGACCGAATACCATACTCTTCAAACTATTCCACAAAATAGAAACAGAAGGGACACTACCCAATTCATTCTGTGAAGCCACAGTTATGCTGTGCATTCTCCCTTAGAGATTGAGCAGTTTCTGTCTAATCAGGAACTTATCAGAATTTCCTCTCATAGAGGACTTCATAAGAGATTTCTTTTCTACTTCTATCATGTTTAATGTTCCAAATAGATTTTAAAAACTTATTGAATGCATATTACTTTTAGCTTCAGAAGGTATCATTTATATTTGAGGCATTTAACTATTATAAATTATTTTGATGACTGAAAAAATGTCAATATTGAGTTGTATATTTTAAAATAAATTTTATTTAGTTTAAAAAAGAATGCTGACTTTCAGAACTCTGTATAACAGAGAGATCTGATTAGATTAGATAGCCACTTGTTATATATGGGCAGATTATATTTTTGGAGGATATTCATAAATCTGTGACATTTTCTTGACAGGCAGAATAAATTTTACAATGGATAGTTTGAACAACAAATTTATTTGCCTACAGTACTAGCAGGAAGAAGCCAAAAATTTAGGTATGAAAGGGCTGATTTCCCCTAAGACTTAGTTAAGTTATAGATGACCACCTTCTTGCCGATGCTCTCTAGTCTTCCATAGTGTGTTTTTATGTCCGAACCTCCTCTTCTTATTAAAGCAACAACCACATTCGATCAGGTCCTACCTCAATGACCTCATTTGATTTGGTTACTTCTTTCAAAGTCTTGAATCCAAATAAGTGCATTGGAGATCATGAATTCAAAAAGAAATATAGCAAAAGTGTTAATGTCAGTCTAGAACAAGTCACTCCATTACAGCATGACTTAGAACACTGTACTGTCTGGCAACTCCCAAATACCCAATGGTATAAACAATGATTTAGAGCACAGAGGAAGATACCTTAGTGTACAGGTCTAATTTTGTGACCTACACACCGGGACAAAGCATCCCACTTCTCTTTATAACAGCCTTGCTCGCCTGGGCATTGTATTTGAAAAACTAAGAGTCCTAGTTATTTAGATTTGAAGGATAAAAGAGCATTTCTTACGGGGGGCTACTCCAAACTCTGGTCAGCGTTTTAGGTAACTTTCTATTGCTGTGATGGAAAGGAACTTGAGGAAAAAATCAGTTCATTTCAGCTTACAGTCCTATATCACAGTCCAACACTGAGGACAGTCAGGGCAGAAACTCCAACAAGGCAAGAAGCTGGAAGCATAGCTGATTACAGAGTTGCTACTCATGGCTTGCTCAGATTGCTTTCTTTCACACTCTAGGACCATGCACAGAGGTGACTTTACCCACAGTTGGCTGAACCTTCCCATATTAATCACTAATTAAGAAAATATCCAACAGATTTACTTATAGGTCATTACAGAGGCTTTTTCTCAATTAAGATTCCCTCTTCCCATCTAGTCTTCTGTCAAGTTGACAAAAACAAAAACAAAAACAAAAACAAAAAACAGTACAACTGAACCTTTGTTAGCTTGACACACAAGCCCATCATTTCTTAGTCCATAACCTCTCCTTTCTTGTTCATCCTCAAGATCTCATATTAATATCACAGTATAAAATATGGTACTTTATACCACAGTCTTTTTTTTTAAAACATCCTACATCTATTTCAAAGTTCAAATCTCTCTAAAAACACAATCTCTCTAAAATATCCAAAGTCTGTTTAAAATTCCATTGTGCCTTTAAACTTCCAAAATATATTAACCATAGACTCCTGTAAAATCAAATTAAAGTTAAATACATTCTTATTATAAAGGAAAGATTCAGGGCATAGCCATAATCAAAGCAAAGCAAAACTAAAATTGAACAGCTCAATCAGTTTGGTGCTTCACATCTGGGACTTACTCAATCCTCTGAGCTCCAAAGGCTCTGTAACCTGCAGCGTGCTTGTCTCCTGTGTTCAGGATGGCTCTGCTCACTGGATGCTGTTGTCCTCGGCAGTCATCTGATGGCACAGGCATCTGCAAAAGTCTGGTGTCTTTTGTTACAACTGTGCTGTTTCTTCACCAATGTCTTTTCCAGACCTCTCTTCAGAGACTCCTGCCCCGACACACATTGACAAGCCTCAACTGATCTCCATGACCCCTTAATGCTTTCAAAATCAGTACCACTCCACAACTCTTACACAATACCAAGTTTAGCTGTCAGCACAAGGCATAGTATTGGCCTCCTCTGGATTATAGGTCCTATGTGCCGACCCCAAGGAAACACTTCTCAGAAAATTTCACCTCAGTGATGCTCATCTCTTTCAGTCAGTGCTAATTTTCAGTTCCAGTTGACCAGCATCTTGTTGTCCCAGTTGCCACCTTAGTGGTTCTGGTCTCTTGTTAATCACAGCTGATTCTTCAGCCATAGCTGACCAGAACACAGATCTGTAAATCAAAATATGAAACAGCTTGTGTAGAGTCTTTTTAAATTAATTCTATACATGTCTTTTATTTATATTTTTATTAATTTTTATATATTTGATCATGCTTCTCCCTCCAACTCCTCCAATATCCTCCTTCCATATCAACCTCCTTACCTACCCAATTTAATGTTTTATCTCCCTCCCTCTCCCCTTCTCTCTCAAAAAAGAGAAAGATGAAAAACAAAACAAAAAAGGCAGGAAACAACAACAAAACCCCAGAAAAGCCAAAAATCAAAACAAATGGGGGAAAAAAAATCCTGATAACAGAAAAAAATCCACAAAAATGCCATTGAGCTTGTTTCGTGTTATCCAACTACTCCAGGTATGAAGCCTGTCCTGGAGTGTGATAGACCCAGTGGAGTAAAGGACATTTGAAAAACCATAAAGGGGGCTGGAGAGATGGCTCAGTGCTTAACAATATCCTTCAGCTTCAACTACTTTCTAATTCCTAAATTCCTCATCATGCATCTTCTCAAGGCCTTTCTCCTATTAATTAATTTCCCACACAAATACTCTCATCCTTGGGATCAAAAAATCCCTTGACCTCAGCGATGCTCTCTTTACCATCTCAGCTCACCAGCTACCTCAGCTTTGTTATTGCCTTCACCTGGGAAGATCCTGACACCTTTTTCTCTCTACACCTAACTTGGACTGAACTCCAACAATTCTTAAAGCACAGTCCTCATCATTTTGATCACCTGGGAAGACTCTGGCACCTTTTTCTCTCAACAGCTAACTTGGACTGTGTTTCCCTGATACTTAAAGGATAGCCCTCATCATTTTGTCCAGGCCCTACAATGGGACAGCCCCCTATCCCCCATGGATCTCTCCTAAAGGCAATTCCTAAAATACGTTGATGACCTCCATCTCTGTAGTTCCTTACAGGAACTCTGTCCCACCTATACCTCCTAACTTCTTAATGCCCTGAGTTCCTAGGATTACCTGGTTTCCAACAAACAAGGACCAAACCACCCTAGCTGCTGGCTAACACTTAGGGCTATCCAGCTTTCACCAGTATAGGTTCATTCCTCTAGAAAGAACATCCCTGCTCCCAAATCAACCTATGCTGCCCTTAAATAAGAACTTCTCTTTCTTCTGGGCTCTAACATCTTCCATACTTGGATTTCCAGATTCTCTCTCATAGTTCACATTCTTTCAATGGCCCCTGGGAGAACCCTATATGAACTCCCTTCTCACTAACCACACTGATCCAGTCTTTCACACTAGTGTCAGCTTTCATTTCGATCCTCAGTCTACCAAACCCTACAAAACCCTTATTCTTCTTTGTTCATGAAGGTCAAGGTCAGACGCTAGCCCTCCTATGCCAAAAGACTGGAGATAACCTTTTGTCCCATAGCATATGTCTCCAAATAACTTGACTTAGTTGCTCACAACTGGATTTCTTGCCTACAGATCCTGCCAGCCCCTCTTCTCCTTAATTTTGAGGCTAACAAACTCTAACTCAGTAGAGCCCTATTTACTCTACACAGTTCCTCACAAACCTACTCAGCCATGAGCCCTTAAATTGTTACCTCTCTGTAGCATCCAGATCCTCCATGCCTATCTCCTTGATATAGGCATTCATCATGAGAACTCTGTCTCAATATCAACCCTGCATCTCTTCTCTCAAATTCTCCCATCTCAGACTCTACCCCCTCGACCCATTTCCACACTAAGTCCTTAGACATATCTCTTAGCCCCTTCAATAATACAGAACCATCCTATCATGTATACCTCTACTTCTGATTGATTTATAGCCAAAAGTTCACAGAAATCATTTCATTAGTGACTAGATATGCCAGAATCCTAGGATATATCTCCTTTCCTTCAATATCTATTTCATCAAAGAAGCCTAACCCCTAGCCTCAGGCATTGCTTCTCAACAGACCAAACTAACCACCATTATTAGAATCCTCACACTGGCCAAAGATCTCTTTATAAATATATACACAGACATAAAATATGCCTACAATATCATCTACTCCAAGATCCTTGTATGGAAAGAAATGAATTTCCTGGATCCCAACAGGACTCTTATCATGAACACTATCTTCATACATAACCTCCTAGAGGCAGTTCTCTCTTCTCAAGCAGCTATCATTCACTACCGAGGATACCACAAGGACAAACGACATATTTCTCTCTCACAATCATGATGACTTGCTGGGTAAAGATATAGAACTAACTGACCTCAACCACACAAAATCCCTACCCAAGATCAGGTCCTACTAGACATTATCAAACAATCCTGACTCCAGTTCCTCCACTAAAGACATACTGTCCTATCTACAATCTCTATTCTACTCCTCTACCCAGGCTTTCATGACCTTTGTCCAAACCCACACAGCATTACAACCCCCAGACAAACAATTTTTACAACAGCTCACTAATGCTTGCTCCACCTGCCAATAAACTAACTCAATCTCCGCTATCCAAACCCCCTCATTTCCCACTCACCAGATGCAAGGACTCCAAACTAGCATGGGCTGGCTGATCATCTTTACTCACAAACCCCTTGCCAAAAACCACAAATACCATGTTATTCTGGTGGACACATTTTCATGACGGATTAAGGTCTTTTTAACTATTAACAAAAAGGTCCACACAATAGCCCAAGCCTTTAATTATCACATTATACACCCCAATTTGGATTACCTTCTTCCATACAAATGGATAATGGTCCCGAGTTCACCTCCTCCATTACTCAACAGATAGCCCATTTTCTTCTCATTCCTTTGGAAATTTCATATATCTTATCATTCCTAATTATCAGGAAATGTTGAAATATCCAACCATACTTTGAAATAAACTCAGTAAACTCACCCTAAAGCTAAAACTAGACTGGATAAAAATCCCTATGTTGGCATTAATTAAGGTAAGTATCTTTCTCAAGAAGATTTCTCTGTCCCTCAGAGACCACAAAATTTCTCCCCTACAAGCTTCTCCCTTAATATCCTCTCTCCAACACCTCCATGGCAACACACCTCCAGCCTACCTCCAAAGATCCCCATGTACCATACTCCCTACGCTTGTCATTGAGACAACCAAGTCTCAACCTCATTCTCAAACACAAAGTTCCAATATAAACACTCTTAATGGTTCTCACTCTACAGTAGCTCTGATCAGTTATCATAAAGTTACAGAGCAATCTGTGGCCAATTCCAAATCGTACTGGTACCTTTGAGGACCTCCTGCAAGCTCTAGAAGAGCTCTGGCTACAAGGAACTTTTATTCCATTCACTATAGATAAGAATCAGTTCTTTGTTTTAGCTCTATATTTTCCCCTAACCCTTCCGTGCAATGTTCTGTGGTCTTCTACCAGTTGCTCTGAGCACTCTTGAGTGAAGCCCTTCTGGCAGTAGGACAAGTCACTGTAACCCCAAATGACTAGACCTGGAAAGAAAATCTACTTCTAACTCTTTTTTTATATCCTCTGGATTACAGCCCTAGTCATACACAGTCATCCCTACTTCATCCCTCCTCCCCCTTCACTCTTAATTCCTCCTCTAAATGACCATAAAACCTACTTTAATATGTCCACTGCCATTTAATCCTGCTCTTCTGCCTTACAATCACCATAGCTGCCCTGCTGACCCAGACCTCAGCCTGTACTAACTGTTATGTCTTCCAGATGCACTGCAGCTGGGGAGACAAGCCTGGCCAACCACTCATAGTGGACCAAAGGAAAAAAATGTGTCCCTTTACTTTGATGCCTTCAGAAGAATGAGACCAGGCTCCTGGTCCAATTGTGGTGGCCTCAGATGGGAAAGAGACTATGATAAATACTTTTGTTTAAACTATAAGCCAGGCTGGTGATTATGACAACCAACAGAATTTTACTATCTGTATTAGAATTGTGAAATGGCCTATTCAGATATCCTAGACTCCCTCCTCCATAATCTCTCTCTCTCTCTCTCTCTCTCTCTCTCTCTCTCTC